>DVXP01001703.1:0-14298 GCA_018235645.1 Junonia grisea | reverse complement strand
TTTCAGAGGAATCGGTCAAGCCGTTTCGGAGGAGTATGGCAACGAAAACTGTGACACGAGAATTTTATATATATAAGTATAGATTTTCAGCTATCGTGTTCTTTTTTTGGTATTATTAATTAGGAAATAGGCTAACGTTCAGCGTTATTATTGTTTACAGTAAAGTTGAAAGGTGTTGACACAAATCGATATTAATATTACCGCCGCTCGGCTGACACGAAATCCGACGGCACAACGTGAATATGAAAATGGCGGAAAAACAATTAAGAGTTTTTTACGGTGCGTAATTATACGCAGATGACGTTGATCGTTAGCCGACGAATTAGTTATTCATTGGATGAAATATGCATGTAAATGTCTAACATTATTTTTTAATTAAAACCTACTTGAAGCCCTTAATGATAAACACTTAGCCCTTGTTTATATACATAAATCCTGTTTAAGCTATTTTCTACTCGTAATGAAATTGAAACATGTTTTAGTATTAATATTTACAAAAATAATGTCTTCAAACCGACATACATAGGTAAGTATACAAAACAACATTTATTTATTAGTTTAACTCAAAACAAATAAAGTTAAACGCACGGTCAATCGTGTGATTCTATTTATTTAATGTACCTAATACCTATTATATCTTTTCACTTAGTCTAAAAAATAAGCACACACAATGAAAATCTCACAAACACCCGCTGTTATAGCTATACGTTTCGCTTATTGAGACACTACTCTCTGAGATGATAGCAGATTAGGCACGTCTGAATACCCCTTAGCCACAATTAAACCGTCTTATAGCCAGTCACTGTCATAATTAATCTGAGTTGGAATTCTAAAGGCTCCGATGACGTATTATTCCGGCGGCGGGTTTACTATTAGGTGAAATAGTTTTCGGAACAATTTTATAGTTTACGCTCTAATATGGTTTATTTATGGTTTGGGATCGGGAGATGTAAAACAATAATGGACAATTTAGTTCCCGTTGAGGACCAACAAGGGAATTATAAATACAAATATTAACAATGGCTTTATCTTTAACTACTAATACTCGAATTACGAGCTCCTTTTTTTTCGTGTAATATTTTCGCATTTTAATAAAATGAGGGTAAATCTACGTTTAAATATACGTTTTAATTATAAAAAATGTAGCCATTTAAAATCTATTAAAACAGATGAATATGGCGAATAAAAATTGGTGTGTTAGAATAAAAAAATTAGACATTTAAATATTTAAATTCTTATTGATATAACCTAAGTTACTAAACCAAATCAAACTAAAACTGAAAATTAAATAAACTTCAACTTATGATATTATTTTAAGCCCTCGTATTAGTCATTTGTCACAATAATTAGGGTTTACGGATATCCAATTCGCGTGTATTAATTAACTTAAACATTTTCGCCCGTCACGTTTATTTGGTTAAACCTTGATACGGAACTCATTTTTGGGATAAAGCTAATGGAGGATTGTTTACACATTATCCAATTAATACGAGCGATACACCAATGAACAAATATAACATTTTGCTACTTTTTAAATCAAAACAGAGATAACTGTCGATATCGCATTTAAGTTTATTTTTATCTGTCGAATGTTGATTGCTTATTTTTTGCTGAAAGTCGATAACAATAGTTTTTGGTAATTACATTTTAGTTGTTAAATTTTCAGTTTAATTTATTAATTAATGCTACTTACGTAACATAAAGATTTTAAAACATTACGATTAGAATGTTTTGCGTTTTTGTTTTTAAACCATTTGCATATTTCAACCCAATTAAAAGCAAATGAATCCGCAACTGTTTATTTAGTCAAGTTGCTTTTAAAATCAGTCAACTTTCTTAAAATGTCTGCGTGGTTCGAGCAAATAAAGATGGTAGTACATTAAAGTTAAAATACTTGCCTACCTATTTTCGTTCACTACAGCGAACGAAAAAAGGCGCAAAAATTTAGATTTAATAAAATTTGTAAAATTTTTATAGTAGCAACTATATATCTTACAATACGTAATATATTGATTTCTATGATTTCTGTGTGCATAATAGAATTGATTTAGCATATTATTATTGAACAATTAAATTAAGGCGATGAAGTTTGTAGAACTAAATCAAAAGTTTGTTCCGCGCAGGCAACTATATAGTCCTGAGTTGATTTGTTTAGTTTTCATCACTTGATTTCAGTTCAAGTAAGACATCACTAAAACATAATTATGAAAACCATGTCTAAAAATGTAAAAGTATTAATCGTGTGTTATGAAATTAATTACATTTTTTTTAAGTTACGAAAAATGTATAAAATAAATTGATTATTTTATAAATGCTTTCAAACGTTCGTTTCTTTAGTGTAACATCACCTTTATATTCAAAATGCTCTTCTATTTCTTTTCAATAAACTTTTACTAAAAGCAAAATCAGAATATTCATGAAGTGTCTGTTCTTTTCAGGTGGGGTATTCAATCGACGTTGGTAAGACTTCCTTTCTTTACCGACGAAACTTACTTAAAATTGAAGTTCCCTTATTTTAAATGGTCGGTCTACCTAATTAAGTCAGACACGCTAACTGTTAATTCATGATTAAATTAGCGGCTATTTTATATTTTTAAACTATTTGCTCTGTTTCTTTGAGTACTGAGAACAAAAGTTATACCTAATTATGATAGAGACAATTGTATTGTTACTGATACTTTTATTCTTATTACATTAGGTTAAGTTAAGGATCGCAGTTTTTCTTTAATCAAATATCGATGGTATGTAGGTGATTTCATTTTATAAATAACTATAATTATAGACAAGTATCGTAATATAAAGTAAATATCGTAGCTATAAAATAATATTGTTCACTAAGTTGTTATTTTGTTAGTTATTTTGTTAGTAGTCCGATAAATGATTATCATAACTCAAAAATGTATTTTAGTATAAATAATCTTTCTGCAAAAATTGAAGTTTCTGATATACCTACACGAAATAAAAGAAAAACTAAATGTTTACGTTTAAACTTTTTATTTTGCGTAATTTTTTTGTCTAAGAGCTATAATATCAGACAAAACATTTAAAAATGCTGCTCTTCATCGTTTAAGTTATTTTAACGATAATATTTATTTTATGGTGATATTTTCGACGAAAATTTAGGAAAGGCAGTGAGTTATGACGATGATTTAATAGCCTCTTCCAGCTTGGCACTGAGACGCGTTTGGTCGTCAAAATTATAATTAATGTGCCACTCCGGTGACATGGAGTCTTTGTGTGGGAAAGATGAGAAGTCTTGTCCGACAAAGGGTTACCATTAACCTTCGACATCATTACAAGGGTCTTGTTTTGTACCTTCGGAATATGTAACACGAGTTAGGCTCAACTTTATGATTAAGAAAGATATTAGCTTGTATTCCATCCATCAGTGTCATTTTCGTTTAAGTGCAAAATAGCTCGAACAAATTTTTACACTTCGTTAACCTTTACATCGCTTGCTGCTTTTAAAAGATTAAATTTCAAAAATAATACTTTTATTTTGTTCGTGTGCGTTCATTGGATTTTTATGTTCTTTTAAAAGAAGTCGCAGAAATCACGTACAGCGTTGTGGCCGAGGAAATGACGCCCAGGGGAATGGGCAAGATTAACGTGGCACGTCTGTCCTCGGGCTTAAATCACATTATGGCCTTACGTCTAATGTCTTCTATTCGAAGTTAGCAGATTTTCGTGTTGGATAGTGATTCACTTCGTGCTTCAGAATTGAAACTTCACTTTTGATTTATTTTGATATGAAGGTATTAGTGGTAATCGTCAAAAATTGTGCTATGGTATTTAATAAAACGGCACGGTGATGATTTTCTTATATTCATCGCATCAGTATGAAGATATAATTTTAGCCGAGAAATAAATGTTTTTTTTTCGATTTGCTACATATTAATCGTTTACAGACATGTAATAAAAACAAACATTTCGAAAACTGTTATAAATTTTTTTGTTTTTGACTAAAACTCAATTCGATGAACGTGGCTTTTTACTCAACTCGTCTCCCCCGAATAGATATTATGCGATATTGCTTGTTTTTCCTCCTCTTGATTACAAAACTTTTATGGATTGGCGCTCAACAAAAAGTGCCGCGTAAATTTTTTTGTAAGGCCACGAGCAAACGGGTGTAACGAGATATTTATGTGCAGGGTACGTGAGGTCAGGAGGTGTGGACGTTGTTTTGCCAAATACCGCCCCTTTTACTATTATTTGAGTGCCCCAATGTAATATTGCGTTGTAAAGTAAATTATGGCGATTACCGTGAAGCGTTTCGTAATGTTGTAAAATTGTTTTGCTCTTGTTCAAGCTAAATTGTTGTTGTTCTGTTGGTTAATGTGACATGAGTCGTATGATAGAGAACCAGCTTCTCTGTTATCTTATACAAGAAAAGTATTGCCATTATGCGTTGTCCTTTATGGGACCGATTTTTATTTGTCCTTAAAATTTGTGCAAGCATTTTGGCCAAAGTAAGCAAAATTTATTACGATACGGCAATGCGGAAATGCAAACTTTAATGGAGAAAATTGTACGTACATATATTAACAGCACGTACCAGCAATAACGTACATCCTGTAAAGGTAGTGATAATCTTTGCAATTAAATATATCTAGACTTATCGGCACTATAAATAAAATACTCAAAGCATGTTTTAATTTTTATAAAATATAGCTATGTCTTTTTAAAATTGACAAAAGAAACTGACTAAGGTATTTCTTCAGAAATAGTGTTTCGTATAAACACAGTGGTCCCATCGAAACATTATTCAGATCAATAAACTGTACACGTAGACGTACAGGGGTGCTTAATGATGTTGTAACACATGCGTTCAAACATGGCGCCCGCTACCTATGCGCCGGATGAATTGCTTGCCAGATTAGAAATTAGGTTCATTAATAACCCATGATACAGAAAACTTTTACTAAAGTTAGAAATATAAATATTTATGTATCATGTGTTAATGCTGGTTCTGATTGTGGTTACTTCGAGAACTGTACATTATGTTGTAGTAAAATATTCTGTCTGAATATTGAAATAATTGGTAGGTAAAAATAATGGGAAAAGTAAAAAAACACAATTACGGTTTTATTAGGTTAGATTTTAATATAGAAGTTGTATTACATCGATATTGATTTTAAAAGGAAATAGGTGTAAAATAGTATGAATAATTAAATTGACGGTATTACGATCAATTGATTAGTTATAATGTGCTCGTAAATAGTTTATTTACATATTACATGTACGAGTGAGTGTATAACATTTGAGTAATATGTAAATTGTAAACTACGGAACAGTAGTTAAATGAATCATTTAAGTCGATAAGTATAAATAATGAAACCTAAATTATTATGTAATTTTAGAAAAAACCTCACAGGCTTTAAATTTGCACATTTTTTTTCACAGAACTCAAGGGTGTATAACGTTCTATAGCATTGCAATAAAACCATGAAGAGCACGGTGCATGTTTTTCACGAGACTTTTAAATCTTACATATTTGGAATTGCTGAAAATATTTTCCTTTTTTGTTAGGTAAACATATTTTAAGCCTTGAATTGTAAGTAGAATTTTATGTAGGTACAATTTCCCACAAAATATTTTGTATAAAAAGGGTATGAATACGAATATTTTTTTCTCATAGAATATGAAAACTTTGTAATCTAGGAATATGTTATGTTATTTTTTCTTCGCTGTTTTTTTGCCTACGTTAAGCGATATTGTCTGAATTCAATTATAGTTTCAGACATCTTTTATGAATTATTAAAGCTATACTTTAATGTAATCTTAATACATTAAACATTGAACGATAGTCAATAAAGTATAGCACTTTCTGTACAGATGTAAATGGCTATACATTGTATAAAATAAGCCTGTTACCACGCTATATAATAACATTCTTTAAATGAGCCGGCCTTAAGTAAATTTAAATTTTTCCGTACAACTTTCTGTTTAAAATTTTAAGTTTTCGAACTTAGTGGTTTTGCCAGTGTCGTGTTTTTTTTCTGCGACCGAGAGTTTTGTGGAAACAGAGAGAAAAAAAAAATATATTTGAAGCCTGTGTGCGAAGTCTATCCAAATTATTTTCTCTTTTATTTTTTTATTCCGAAAAAGTGCCAACTGTCTCTATTATTAAGCCTATGCCTCCCGTTCATCCGCCTGTCCATCCATCTGTCCATGTGAAAAACGAGTAACACTCTTGACATAGCTAGTGTAAAACCTTACTAAAATTTTGCCACTCCATGGATGTACCAAGAGGAAATTTCTGGATAGTTTTAAAATTAATTTATCGTGTTGTCTTATTTAAATTATGGAATTAAAATGATCAAGTATAACAGCGTCCCACTAAAACCTAGCGGTAAAAGTATATCAGTCTATATTTATTACGTAAAAATACAAAATAGCTATAAATATTTTTATCTTGTATTTACTGTATTCTGTATCTCTTCGTATAGACTCTAACAAGATAATGTACATTGTTCGTCGTAATAACTTACGTCTACGTCTCTTAATATAAATAGAATTACATTATATGGTTGTAAATAATCTCCTTTGTATTATAATTGTATTATTCTATGTCATAAGTGGCAACAAATATAAAATTTACACTAACCTGTCTATAACAAAATAGACTTTAAATTAATTCATGCAAATCACGTCAATATCGATGTGGATTTTAAAATGCATTGATTTAAAAAAAAATCTTTAACCAATTATCAGTTAAAAGCGAGAGTATAAACGAAGAAAATTAGCGTCATTAGAGAAGAATATTTTACATTATATCATGAGAACGAAAAACGATATTATAGCGTAAAACATTTTATTAAGCAAAGTTCTTTTCTTGGTTTTAATATTCCATTGATTAAGTACATACTCGTATAATAATTAATGCGTGATGTAAATCAGTAACGATGACAACCAGGTAAGTATAAGGCTTTAGTTTAAGTATATTGAGTCAACTTTCCCATTATAAACTAATACGGTTATGTATAGTGTGTACACGATCTTATGATTTCAAACGTATCTCATCTTATACGTGATCGCATAATGAGGCGATGTTGTATCAAATATCAAAGTGGGTAACTACTGGAATTTAAATTTAGTTCATGTATACTTTTCAATTAAATTATATATTTTGTTTAAATGATACAACTTAAGCAGTGTCAAATAAAGTAAAGAATAACCTCGAAATATAGTTTAATACGAAATGAGTAATTATGGGTACCAATTATATATCAACATTTTTATTTCATACAATTTAAGCAAAATAACAACAAGTTTTTGTATAAAAAGAGCTGATAAAGCCCCGAAAAAGTGCACACAGTACTGAATTTGCAGCTAACAAAAAATAGGTCAAAATAACAACCATTGACAATCGCCAACAACACAAATCCGAAAAGAATTGTTTTTATATTTGCACCAGTACACACTGTTACAAAATTGTCGAATACAAAGTACCAGGTGTGCATGAATAGCTAATCTTAATGGAGTAAGATAAGGCGTGTAAATCATCCGAGGAAACGTTTCGTGGGCCATGGGAAGACACAGCCTGCTTATCGAACTTTCCAATTCGAATAAAACGGCTCTTACATTGCATGAGAACTTAAGGGTCTTAGATTTGTCGTGAATATTTGATAAGGCATTTTGGGTGGATAATAGGATCCGTTCCTTGTTCGATATTGATTGAAATATTTAAAAATTTGCGTTTTTACTTCCGTTCGAAATTAAGTTGAGGAAGTGAAACACTTCCGTTACGGTTATTTTGAGGCTTTTTGGCGAATAATTTTGTTGAATTGTTAAATCATACTTTTCTGTTGATTGGCCTGGAAATTATTAAGACCTGTTTATTTCTTTTTTTCAAGCTTAATATGTGTAGGTTATTTATAAATGTACGTATCATGCATATCTCTAAAACGATTATGTTGTATATAAACATTCTACAGTTAATTGTATGTAGAGCTGTTCCGTTAACGACATTAATTTTAGCCCTGTTACGTCTAGTTGTGCTATTCACTTGTAAATATGCATACGAAAGGATCAAATACTTTTTTAAGTCGGACTTTTTGAAAACATTGAAAAAACCGTATTTGAGATTCATCTACATCCAAACAGCAATAGCGTTTAAGCCCGCTGAAAAAATAAACCGACGAGATCCGATATCTCTGACGTAACGAATTTTTCAATAAATCGCCTAAATATTACAAATTCATCAGCAAAAGGCCTGGCTTCCAATACGGGTCACCGCGTTATTGATTCGCCTTCATATCCACTCGCCTATAACGGCTCAGTGATTCAATTTAATGATAATCATTTATAAGTTAAACGCTTGGCGATTCTGAATATACTTACACTTGAGATGGTTTATAAAACTCGCGCTGTATTGCGTCGAAACAAATGTGAACTTTATTTATACAAGTGTAGAATACAGTTTTTCAGAAGGGTAAACCTTAAAAAACGAAGAAAGTATATGCAGGCGAAATTAGGACAAATTTCAATGCGCTTAGGGCTATAATCGTGTAATTTATTTAGGAAACAAGGCGGCAGAACTCGTCACGTTTAAATATGATTTATGCAAGTGATTTAGTTAAGTACATAAAGACATTATGAGCGGCGTGGTAGATAGATTAAAATGTTCTTGCGACCGAAGATCCTTTGTGAGAATCTTACAAACCATCATAAATTATGTAGTGCAGCACAATACACTTGAATGTAACGTTAATAGTACTAGCAAATGTATTGTCCATTAATGAGATTAGATGTTCTAGTAGGTTTCTTCTAAGCCGTTTTAAATTTTATTGCGCGCGTTATTTCAGTTAGATATTCTTTAAATGTTTTATATAAATTCTTAGAAAA
This sequence comes from Junonia grisea, assembly GCA_018235645.1. NCBI lineage: Eukaryota > Metazoa > Arthropoda > Insecta > Lepidoptera > Nymphalidae > Junonia > Junonia grisea. The sequence continues at coordinate 5,451 of DVXP01001703.1, read as the reverse complement.
TCTTCAACAGAAAATTTTCAGTCACCAAGCATTTTTGTGGTATCATCCAAGAAGCCTAACCAAACAATGTTCTTAATGTAATAAAAATTGTCAAGACAATACGACGAATAGAGGTTTTTTTTGTTTTTAAATAATTAAGTAGACGCAATGATAATGTAAAACGTGACGTTAAAGCGTTAATTAATTACAGTAACATTTAAAGTAAGCTAGTAAAAACACGAGTCGAGTTCAAGGTTGAGCCTTCAGTTGTATAGTTGTGATAGAAGAAACAAGCATTGGCCCGCGGCGTTTCTACATCACTAATGAACGTTGAGCCAGCGTTAATTTTAGAACGAAAGAATAGACCTAAGAGAGGTAGTGATGATATTTGACATAATTGTATGGAGTAGATGTCTCACACTTTTGTGTACGACAAATCGAAAGGTGCTAGTTGTTAATACCTAAGTAACTTTAGATTAGATGTTGTCGAACCTTAATGGTTAGGTACTGCTCTATTTTGTTATTGGATCCTAGTATTTTACAGCCTTTATAAAATGGCAACGCAAAATAAAAATATTTTTTAAATGGTTTCGTAGTTGTGGTGACGCATGGAAACAAGCAATGCAATAAATATATTATGTAGGAATGTTTAAAATTCATTTGGCTTAAAGGAAATTTTTAAGCAAAAATTATTCACCACACTAATATAAACTTTATTATTGATTATTTATCACTTAAACTCACAGCGGGATATTTATATGAAGTATATTTTATCAACTCTCTGGCCGAGAGTATATTCCCGCGTTTTATTTTACACATATGAATCATGCGCAGTGGAAAACTCTTCAGTTGTCACGTGACAGATTACTGACGGAGACGTGCGCAAGCGACGTATTGACACCGGAATTTAATTATGCTAATGATCTTAACTTTGCAATTCATTTGCGCTATCCAAGTGTTTTTATTGTATCGATAATGATTCATCTTCGTTTTTTATCGCTTTGATGACGTTATTTATAAATGCGCATGTATATTTTTTATTTGCACACATTTACACATTCTCCATATCTTCAAGGATTAACGAATTATTTATGTATATTTAAAAAATATGCGGATGACTTTAAAATGCATTTTTCATTTGTTGAAGAATTTGAATATTGTACTGTTTTTTTTTTGGTCACTCGTTAAATTTATTTTAATGACGTTCTTTCAGTTTAGGATATACAAAATTATGAATAGTTTCAGGTTGTCTCTATTCATATCAATAGCTCTAACAATTCACTTAAATTGTATAAAGAAACATTTTCCTTCTTAATATTGAACACTACATCATTAGAATGAAAATGTATTGTTCGAATCAAATTATACGTACCAGACGTGTCAACAATATATTATAAAATAATACGATGCATCTAATATCAATTACGTAAGTACTTCTATGGTATCTGCAATCATTTGCTATAGGTATATGTATCTATCGTATTCTGATGCAAGTTTATTCAAAAGTGTATTTTTTTATTAATCAGTAATTTTAGCAAATGTTCAAAAACCTGTTTGTCTATCTCTTTAGTTTTCAAGCATTCAATGCCAAATCTTTTTAACGCTTTTACAAGTTACCTTTTCGATTACGTTGGCTACAATACCTTTTAGGTTTATTCGAAGACATTAATATTGAATCAGGCGCGGTCCTAGAGGGGGGGCATGACCCCCCCCCAAAACCATGCACGTCATATACAAAATCTTTGGTGACAAAGTAAATATTCGGATAGAACATGTCAAAATCTCAGATTTTCAAAATTCACGGACACATTCTAAGTGATTTATATGAAATAGTACTTAATAACTATAAAGTCTAGTATTTTATTTGTGACCTCCCCCCCCCTCAAAACGAGTGACCCTCCCCAAAATTTCAAGCTGCGACCGCGCCTGTATTGAATAATCGTTATTCGACATAATGATTTGTATAAAAACTAAATTAATCACGCGGAAATGGTTTCAAATAAACACAAATCATCAAAATAAGGTATTTACTGACGTACGTTAAGTAATAACAATATCAAAGAGTTCAAGCTATTACGTAAATGTTTATCAGTTGATGTAGTAACGATGTCGACGTTACTAGTAGCTGTAATACTTAAATTACTTACTGTAATTTATGATTTTGATGAATTTAAGATTATGTAATTTTATGAATTTTCTAATTAATTGACTCTTTAGCTTCTATGTTGATTCTATATTTAGAGATGTGCATTTATGAATTTGAAGGATTTGAAATTTTCACTCAACTTTAAAATCAATTGAGACTTGATCAACGTTTGTTTTTCTACGTTTTGCTGTATATTAAAAGTAAAAGAAATGTAATAAATAATTATTGCTTGAATTCTAAAATTAAACAAAAAAATAATAGAATCCAGCATGAATCGGATGTAAATGGTATCTATTATACTATCTACGAAACTTTAACACGAGTCCAAATCTCACATTACCAGTTTTATTTGAGCTCCATCTTACGACTCACTCAGGATCTTAATGATTTATTGAGGTAATATACGACGATTAACTTGCAATTTCGGGATGACCCTTGCTGCAAGTGCAGGAAAGGAAAAATGGTTATCTCTCACGCGATCGTATTTTACTCGGAATTGGCTGTAGATTAAGTAGTTCGGAAAATTCACCAGAATATCTCTTTTTGCGTTTCTTTCTTATTTATCACTTAACGTACTTATTATTAATGTTGTTTATTTTTTAGGTTTTGTATACCTTAACACACTACGCAAAATAAAATCGTTAATATACTACATAAGTATGTTAAATACTAGATTATTTAACGATGGACCAAAATCGATCCAAAATTAAAATCAATATTAAAATGTGTTAACTGTCTTAAATGAATGATTCTTTACATATAATTACTTTTTGTACAATATTGTGTTATTTATTTTCAGTCGTATAGATTTCCTCTTATATTACCACAATAAATGGTTAGATTTATTTAAGAGGACTAATCATGTAAGAAATACCCGCAACGTACAAAAGAGATTTTATACATAAAATATTGCTTCAACTTTTCCAGGAAACTTGTAATACACAACCATATTATTCTAAGAATAAAGATAGAAATAAATTATTGTGTAATATTTTAAATATTTTATTTCCTACTAACAGACCGCTCCAGCTTCGTATGGGTATTCCTGATTTGATAAATATAATATAGCCTATTTTCGCAGTGGATAGTAGATATAGCTTCCCAACAGTGAAAGAATTTTTAAAAATCGGTCAAGTAGTTTAAGAGCCTTCATTCAATTCAAACAAACAAATAAACAATCAAATCTTTCCTCTTTATAATATTAGAGTAGAAAACGATTAAAGCGAAAAATCTAATGTGTCCATTCAACTATCTATAGTAGTACAACGACGACTCTACATTTACTTAAAGTAAATACTTTATTATTATATAGGCGTACATTAAAAACCTCAATATAAATGGCTACCTATAACTAAATTTACAAATCTAGGATAAACCTCATTTGTATTTAGAGCAGAAAACGAAACGAATTTTAATTTTTCCTGCCCTAAACGAATTCAATTTCCTCCGAAGGCGTCGCTTGTTAATGATCCACGTCGAAATCTCTCGTTAGTTCTCGGTGGATTACTTACATTTGCTGAAAAGCGTAATTGTTCTGAATTGTAATGATACTTTGTCATTAACTTTTTATATTGTAGATTTGTTCTATTAAAAATATTTGACTGTTTATTCTTTAGTATTAACACTAAAAGAACCAATTCTAACTGATGTTTTAATTCTATGTGCTTTTAAATTTTGAAAAGATGTCTTATCATTATTTTGAACCGTCTTAAAAATAAGAAGATTCAGAGCTTCATTTTTTGTAGTACACACATTCTCAAATAACTTTCTCGTTCGTGAACGTGACGTCCATTATCCTTTTTTTGTTCGATAGTAAATAGGTATATGTCGCTACAATTTGTTACCATATTTCACAAAAACTTGTTCAGAAGTTTGCTATTTTTTTAGGAAATTAATAACAATCATGTATATACATAATATTGCAAGAATGTATTGCTAGTTTAGTTGTCGAAATGATAACTTTACTTTTGATTATAACAAAAATTATTATTCATATTATTTTTAATTAGATGATACTAAAGATAGAGAACACAGTATTCAAACGATTAATTAATAAAATGTATTGACTATTTTTTGTTCTATTTGCGTTTTAATAGCATTATCCACTTAATGATGTTTATGTGACTTCCGTTCTTTACTTATACTTATAAAGTTGACCATCAAATAGTTTATTTATTCCAAGATATATTTCTAAGTACACATGTACTGAGAGCCGAGATGCCCTAGTGGTGCGAACACGTGGAACTTAACCAAAGGTCACGGGTTCAAACCCTGGCTAGCACCGCTGGATTTTCAAGTGCTAAATTTGTGTTTAAATTCATCTCGAGCTCGGCGGTGAAGGAAAACATCGCGAGGAAACCTGCATGTGCCAGAAGAAATTCTGACACATGTATATCCACCAATCCGCAGTGGAGAAGAGGCCTATGCCCAGCAGTGGGATATGTACAGGCTGTGTTACGTTTGTTACGTGTTACGAGAAATGTCACATGGTGAAATATTTGCCTATGTCCCCGTTTTTTCGGGGCGCAATTTTGGGCGGACTTTTCGTATCTAATGTGTAAATTTTCGTAAATGTTATATTTGTGACCGAGAAAATGTCCTCACCTCTCCCTTTCCACGTGTGCGTGGGCCATAGGTATATAACATACATAACGATTTAAACCCCTTTTTAGGCGAACAGTTTGCCGATGGGAACTTGGCCCACATTTTAACAGATAGATAAGTGTTTGATGGGTTATAAAATACATAACAACACTGACAAATACCGTAGACAGTTTCGTATATCGATTCCATTTTTTTTTGTTAAAATATCTACGCTTCTGCTCTGTATTAAAAATCAATCTTTTTTTTCTTCTTTTTCTTGGTCATCGAGTACATGTTTTTTGGACATTGACGCTTAGTTACCATACAAAAAACCTATTCTATGTAACAATAGCTTTACACTAGGTATAATACGAATTGCTTTTTATTTCAAATATTGCATTATTTGATTTCTTTTTTAATTAATAAACTTTTCCGAATCAACCCGCAAATTGACTATAGAAACTCCTTATTGTCATTGATTGGTCGTGTTGCTTTAAATTAATTATTTTATAATATTAAGTTTTATGCCTCGTTTGAATGGTCTTATAATAATAATAAATAATAAATATATACGGACAAATCACACAGATTGAGCTAGCCCCAAAGTAAGTTCGAGACTCGTGTTAGGTATGGAATATTAACTCAACGATACTATATTTACAATACATACATAATATATAGATAAACATCCAAGACCCAGGCCAATCAGGAAAAGATCGTTTTCCATCATGACCTGGCCGGGG
>DVXP01001702.1:0-14299 GCA_018235645.1 Junonia grisea | reverse complement strand
CTAGAGAGTTTAAGGAATTTTTTGATATATATTTCATTTATATACGTTACAATTTGTGCTGGGCCCATTTCCCATACAAAAAAAAACTGTCTCCTTTCATTGAAAATTGTTAAGATAAACATGTTAGTTGTTAAAAAATAAGTTAATTTTTAAGATTATACACTTAATGAATGTCTGCATATTATGATGGAAACTACGGAACCCTTCTGAGCGTGGCTCGACACGCACTAGGCCAATTATTTCTAACTTCTCTTTATTTTAAACCTTTTTTTGACAACTTTTTTTGGCAGACAACCCGCTTCAAGCTAATTTTCAATTTCCTTCTAAGTAGACAGTAGGCAGTTCTCTGCTCTGCAAACTAAAAGTCTAAACAAAATCAGCACTGCCGTGGCAGTTAGGCATTATACCTATGGTGTATACGTTCTTGCCTCTAAGGTTATAATTGGTAGTATATTGCAAATCATATAATATGATCTACAACGTATCTTGTGCCTGTAATTGGCCCACTCATCCGTCAGATCGGAAGGTAACGTCACAAAGCATTTATGCCTGACGGTGGAATATCATATCAGCTACTCCAAGGCCAAGTAATCATTTTGAATTAAGCCATGAATAATTTATTTCTCAATTTTCTATGTTTGATAATAGTACCAAGTATAATATTGTAATATTAATAAGAATATTTTCTAATTATAGTCTGATGTCAGTATCACGAACTAACCCGCGGGCGATCACTGAAAATAGGTAATATAATATTTATGTACAGTTTTATCCATGTTCAATGATTTATTCATCTACATAGTCCTAATAACAATGTATTAAGTGCCCCATTGTATGTTTTAAATGAAATGTAAAAGTAAAATTAATGTCAATATAAGAGCGTGTGACATAAAAATACATATATTATATTCAATCGATAGGCTTTGCTTTAGCTCAAAAACCTTATTGAATATAAATATCTTTAGAATTATTTTTATGAATAGGGATTTAAATATGCACATTTGTTCTCATACAGCCTGCTAAATATTGAAACTTCTAAAAACATAATCTCACACGATCATCTTCATAAATGTCTATATAATTTTTCATTTGTACCTTATAGCCAAAATGATAAAATCTATAAAGCAAAGTAGGCTTGACCATGACACGTGCCATTTCCATTCTGCTTACTATTCTTAGGTTCGCACGTATTTCGAAACTAAGAGTATTCATGAATTGTACGTATGAGTGTACGTATGTATTCACTCGTTCGCAGGCGTTGTTGTTTGTAAACGCTGCTCTGCAATCCGGCTAGTGATGTGCTGTTACTGTTATACTTAAATGTCGATAGTTTTCTTTTTATAGCAATGATGATTTTAAAGATGAAAGAAACATTTTTGTGTTTATATCGGTAGTTGCATTCACGTTTAATTTCTGTGCTCTAACGATGTGATGTATTAAAATTTATCATTGCTTTTTTTAATCGTGACATACCTAGTATCTATAGAATAAGAAAGAATGCTAAAATAAATTTTCAAATCTGATTCCAAGATTAGTACCTATTGTTTGTTGAAAACTTATAAATTAGTGTATATAAATATTATGTAGAAATGATACGAGAAGTATTCGTAGTTAAAGGATGAACACATACAATGAGTAATAATTACGTTGAAACGGTTCGCGTGAGAAACTTTAGTTATCAGCTATCACGACAAGCAACTGAGGAGGTTACAGCTAATCATCGCAACTACAATCACGAATGCCCTACATTTTCAAGCTATTATGCGTTTTCCATGAATTTTTGAAAACTTGAACCATTACCTAAATGCGTCTAAGTAATATTTGAAAGATAATCTTACTTCTTCATCGCTGCCCTATATCGATTAACTATTAAAATTGACATAAGTAATAGATGTCTAATTGATAAAGTATACGAGTATATACAATGTAATGATCAAATTACAATGTCCTATAAAAATTGTATCGATGTCAGATTTTTTTTTAATTTTCCTCACTAGCTGGCTACTTTCCCACCGCCCGTCCCTAATGAGCTGCGTTATGTTGAGTAACAGAGGAACAATAGGATGGTACTTTGAAAAGATAACTTTTTTTTTACAAAAAAAAACACACATAAAAATAAATATCTATAACCTCACATTACATTTATTTCTAATATATTTTCCTATATATTTAGTTGCTCTCTTTCAAAGGTATCCTAAATCCGCCTCTCAAAAGGTAAACCAACATTTGCATTCGATGCCGAGACGTTTTCCTCTTCAGAATTTTCATTCATATCCTTTCGGTTATAAAACTGTCACTGGGTAAACAAACGAATACATCACAGCCGTGAGTTTTAAAAGTGTATCTCTTATGTTAAATACTGAGTTTGCTTTTAGTATCTTGAATGTAAACCGGAAAAGCGTCCACGGCAAATATTCCCATTGCAAAATAAAGCAAAACGTTGCGTCCTTTGTTTGTTCGGCGCGTGTTGAATGTTCCTTATCCTCTATCGCCTGAACTAGTGTCAGTGCATCGACCTGTAGACCATTAGGTAATGCTCATTGTCACTGCCAATTAAAAAATGTTTAGCGGTCTCATAACATAAGAATTGTTATGTTTTAAGACTAAAAATTTGAGATTTGTTTTGCATTACCGTCTTTATTATGACGAGCAACTTACAGTTGATTTGTACAAATACATGCAATAAATCTTTTGATTTATATTTTATACTCAAACGGCTACTTTTTTTAATGTTTTAGATAAATATATACAGATCGATGCGTTCAAGGCGATTAGTTTGATCTTACGAAATTATAGTTTAGTTTCAATGTACCAAGTGGTTAGCTCAATCATTAAAATCTTGATATGAAATTCATTAGTCAAGTCACATTAAATAATGTCATACAATTTTAAAGATGCGAAGAAAAATGTTATTTTCATTGTAAATTATTAGTTAATATTCTATTGTTGTAAAAATAAGAATTATATAGTAAAGGTATGTCATGCGCAGAAAATAAAATCACGATAGATTGCAATAAGTCACAACTTTCCCGACTATTGTCTTACAATTCTAGTCGTCAACATAATTAGTTAGAAAATGTGAACGAATTACTGTTATGTGTTTTCTTTTGCTTTTCAATTATTGTTTTAAAGCAATATAGAGAAGAATTTTTAACTTAAATAAACGTCCTTAATGTAAATAAATAATTTTCTTGTTGATTCTTCTTCAATTTTGTAATTGGAACAGCCTTCTATTCAGTTTTGTAATTGGATATTAATCGAGGTAGATATGTCGATACGTATAGGTAAGAACAGAATGAAATCCTATGATACACTTGCCAGCATTGATACAATTTGTTAAGCTTCATTGTCAGATAGTCTTGCAGATACCTCGCCCTGCGTTGGTTCGAGCGAGCAATGACTTTAGAAAGTGCTCCAATGAACGATGTGTCAGTCGTTTTTTGAAGCACGACTTCCAAACTAGTTGTGTTGTGTAGCTATTTTGTTTTGTTCGTGATTCGTAATCATCTTACACCGTAGGGCATGTTCGTAACAAATGTATGTAGGTATGTTAATACCGCGCACACGTTTCTTAATTCCCAAAGTAATATACGACTTTAATTTAAGCATGAAGATTATTATTTATGTTCCTTTTTAATTATCTGAACCAAAAATAAGCTGCACATTCGTATGCGGTGTGTTACCATGTGGTGTAAATTATCACGTTCGCACGCTTTGTGTGAACATCGTCAGGAAGTAAACATTCTTTTGAATTTGGATCGTTTCGTTTTTTCGTTTGTTTCGCACTTGTCGTGATAAATTTGCGATACGGCTGACGTTACGTTATAAAGAGAAAGAGCAAAATTAATGGTTAAGTTTTTTTTTAATTTACAAGTTTTAATAAACGGAGAAAAAATATTTTCACTGGTCGAAACGGTGGTTTGAACACAAGCTGAGCAATTACTTGAAGCGACGATCTCGTCACGAAAATCTCTTAGAATATAACGGTCCACACGGGTCTTGGCCAGTGTCAGCATCGCTCGTAGTAAAGTCATTTGCTCTAATGGTCTCTTCGCCGCAACCACTCTCTTTATATATCATCGAGCACTCGAATATATTCCTTATTCCGTCCATTTAAAGCTCACCATTACTTGCAATTATTACTCGTTTAGTTAAAATGATGTTGGTACGCGTCGACGCTGTTAAGTAAGGAAGATACAAAAAAATATATTTGATTAAACTTCGGGAGCCCAAATTCCTAAATATTTTGAATATTGTTATGGAAAAGGCATTTTTGTAATTGGAAGAATTAAACTTATTGACTGTTAAAATGTTAAAGAAAAACTGAAATTAAAAAATAAGAAATTCTACCTCAAAGAATAAAACATAAGAAAACAGAGTTTAATCCTGTTTAACAAATTGCGTCACATGTATCCGACATACTTTTCATGTCGCGGGCCTAGCTGAGAGTATTCCTGGCTTTGTTAGACGTGTGGTGAGATTATCTCGAAGACTAGTGACTTTCAGATTGGAAACATTTCGTACGAAAGTTTCGCGTTCGGGATAAGTCCCCGGGTTAAATTCGGCTAACGATAGTGACTTGCCGTTTTATTGTTCTTCGTGCTGGTAATGACTGATGACTTTTCTCGCGATGTCTTTGTTTGGGGTTGACACTGACGTGAAAATGTAATCATGGCCTGTAGCTGTTTGTGAAGGCTCAACGCAATAAATAATGAAACGCTCATTGAGAAAAGTGGCGCCGAAATAACGATAGGAGCGCGGGAGATGGGAATTTTATTAGACCTTAACATTCAATTTTAGTGACAGTATAATGTTTAACCTTATTGCTTTTTTATTTATTAAAATTATTATCTGAATATTAAAATACTTATTATATCATATAATAATGTTATCGTTATGTTCTCACTTTATGAGCGTCATCTTAAAAATACTATAAAGGTGTTCTAAAGTTTACCAACAAAATCTTTTAGCTTCATTACGACTCTACAAAACAACTATAAAATATTAAATATCTTTCTAACACAAAAGTTACCACATTTTATAAGCTATGCAAATATTTATTATCTGTGTGCTCTGTGAGTGTAAACAAAGGCGTTTAGTTCCGTGGAGCATGGAGCGGCGACATTAGCGTCGAAGCGCGCGTCGCCACGCCTGCCTATGCGCAACCGTCACGCTGCAAGTCACTTCGTTCACGCTCCAGGAAACATGCACCTATGTGCCGGGAATGTTATGTAAAAACTGAGTTATGAAACATGATTATCAATACTGGAGAAATATAACACCAGAGGACGTAATGCCAATACTATGTGTATAAATCGACTTGATAATATTATATTTCTATGATCTTGTAAGCAAGTAAATAAATAATACAATCACTGAATTATGGTAATCGTAATTCTAAATTTTGCTACAGATTTTGCTTTTAATATTCTTATATCGTCTTATTTACACGGCTCTTTAATAACAGTGTTAAGTGAACACTTTGAAGATCCCTTTGATATCTATAGAGAAGCCCGCTTTTGATTTATTATTCAACGACGAAACATTCAATTTCTATTCTCTGAAGCTTTGTTTTTATGATTACAGTAGGCCGGCATCATTTCATCCGACTACTGCCGTTGTAAAACTTTCATAATTTATGATGGAAGAATCCGTTCACTGCACTGCTATTTCTTTTATAATTTGCCGTTCCGAATGTTTGACTTACTTTCGTGATTTATAAAAAGCATTCTAAAATGGTTATTGTCTCGGTCTAGAATCTGGAGATAAGTCGTTGCAGTAACGGGATATTTCAGCGACAAAAAGATATCAATTAACTTTTTTTAGTTCCAAGTTCAAACGAGTATCCAATTGCTCGGTGCATCCGAGCATTCGGTCCAGAGAACGTCTTTAGTCGTGCGATTTGCTCCCGTTACGAGAGATCGATTTGTTTTGCTCGTTTTATACCGATTTAAATTGTATCGACGCTGCAGGCGATTAAGGCTTCCGCGCTCGTAGTTCGGCCAGTGAAAGAAGGAAATTAGTCGTGCGACAAATCAACAATTAATCTTATAGCAGTTTGTTCAATACTCTCGGAGTTCCATTTAAATGTTTAATATTAATGCCGAGAAGAGGGAAATCGAAACGCTTATATTTATGCAATGTTGAAATATTCCACACAAGTTCTTCTTACTTCTTTTTGATATTCTCATCTGAGTATTTTAAATTATTTATGTAATTCATAAATAATTTCGTTCATTCTTTATAACTTTTTAAAATATCTATTAACATCTTGTTATTCTGTGTAAGTTTAAGTAATTATGTCAATCACTATAGTTTGGAAGGAACGCCAGGCATTAATATGACACTAGCTTCGTCTTAAAAAGTTTAACTAATTAAAAACTATGACTAGTAAAGTATATACCACATATATAATAAATACTATAATTATATGTATAAAATTTGAAAAACAATAAACTTAAGCTTTTCATCAACTATTTACTGCAGCCGTTTGCGTAGAAATCTAGACGAGTAGAACAGTTGAAATCGCATGGATTTTGTATGTTTTTTTCTAACATAAAATTACAATTATTCGTATTCAATATTGAAATCGTTTAAAAAATCTGTAAAATAACGATTAAATAAAACATTGTAATTTATTGCTCACTTTTCAAAGTTCTGAAAGTGTCGTCTTAGCGCCCGACCGCGAACAATGTAGTTTACAGTTTGTGACGCAGATGTTTAAAAGAATCAACAGTTAACAAGATCGTAAAAAAGGTCGGACGTAAACAGCCACCGTTGAAATTTTACAGTCACTCTCGTTTCCTCCTTTTTTGTTTCGGTTCACAATGAGCCGCGAATGTGCTAGCTTCGGTATTGAGTGACATCATTAATTTTATAACGATTTTAACGAATAATAAAATATGTCGATTTTATTGTTACTTATTCGATTGTTATCGTTCGTTATTGTTACCGATCGTAAATCGTTATGTTTTGTTAATAAAAAATCTGTCATAAATCACACAATTTGAACAATATTTGTTTTTGTCTCTGTTTCATAAGAAACGATACTGAATTCAGTATTAATATCACATACAATTTAGTTTCCAATTAGTTTTTCAATATTGCAGATACGAATGTAGAGAAATATGGACTGCAATGTAGCGCTATTAAGACTGCAGCGTAGAGACATATTATACATGAGAAAACACGTCCATTTATTTTTATTACATTATTTCTCATTTACTTTTATAAATATCTGACTACAGTATCTTTATTTCAATTCATTCATATAAATTCGAGGCTCACGTGGAATAACAAACTTATGAAAACAAACATATTTTCAGTGAAAAGACCTTAAACCGCCAAAGTAAATAATAATATTGTTTTTAATATGACGACTTTGGTCGTGATATTAAAAAAATATATTTTCATATAGCAGCGTAAAACGTATTGATATTGTCACTTTACAAATGAATTTTAAATTAAATTATGTAACTATGTATTTTGTACATCGGTGCAGTAAGTGATCCAATCAAACGCGTTCAGAGAAGTTAAATCTGTCACTTAGCAGCACTAATTGTCGCCACTTTACGGTAAGGAGCTATCTAGACGATTGATTTACAATAAAACGACCGGTCCGACCCACTTCGCGGATAAATCTATCTATAACATCACAAAGCGAGTGTAATTTGTTGATACGATCGGGAGTGCAGCCAATTGGTTCTCCTCAAGAGGTGTTTTATACGAAGATACGTTGGCGTCATATTATATAAATCCCCAACTATTAAATTAGTAACACATTGCACTAGGCACTGCATCCAAGACAAATAGACGGACCAAGGTTGAGCGCTGTCGGTGTGCACTTTGATCTGGTTTATTTGTTATTCGCATCGACCTATCTTAAACAATCCTGCGATTAGTCCGCCTGACAGCTAGCTCACTCTCAATTATATGATCTTTTAATAATAATCTTATTTTTCTTTTTCAGGTAAGACGCAACCCATATGCTCGATTAAGTTTTGTCACTGGTAATCCTTTGTTTATCTCATTTATTTATATTAAATTAATCACAATAGGAAAAATTCTGCTAACACTCTTAAACTATTTGATAAGTCTTATCTTGGTAAAAAAATATTATACTTATGATGGTTTCAGCAATACGTATGACCGTATGTAGGTACACAGTTACGACTGCAATACGGAACTCTACCTGACATGTGATAAAGTTGACCGTTCCTTCTAATTTCTTCCACCGTGTGACATTTTCTTACTTCGATTTTCCTTCTACGGCCCCGCTGCAAGCGTTGTATCATTTTTATATTGTTCCCCGGGGACTTTGTAACAGCGAACGTCCCTCTGTTCGTTTGCCGACGGCACTCAGTTATGTATTTTTTATTAGGCTTTCGTAACTCTCTTAGAAGTTATCTAGGTATCGCCGTATAATCCCCATTTTTTTTCTTTCTCCATCGCTAGAGACCTTATTAAAGCTTGAGCTGGAAATTTTATGAACACGGGTATTATTATAATGGTGCGCGTAAAGGTAAAGTGCTATGGTGTTTTATGCTAAGCCGGGAATTTCATCGCGTATTTAGTACAATAGAATTTTTTATTTTGTGATAATGGGCGCTAATTGTAATAACGAGATCGTTGGTTAATTTCCTGCGTTAGTGTGGGGAGGTTGCGAAGGTGGGTGTAGTGGGTTAGATGGACGTGCCCGACCGCAGCGGCTAGGGGCCGTGCCTTACCGACCGGTCATCGGATATCTAACATATTGTGGACGGAAGTTGCATAGTATACGGTTTCACTTACAGCAACTATCGGACGCGGTCTCGATTTCACTGAGGATTGGATTGCACCGTGTCGGTTTTGTAAGCTAACTGATTGAGTTTCTGATTGAAATCCTCGTGTATCGCAAGTTCGCAACCGACTTTGACCAGTATTTCGTTTTACACGTAAATTACAAAAAAATGGTAGAGGATTTTAGCATACGAGTATATTATATACCAGTTTGGTCTAACTGCATTCACTTTAATGGGTTTTCATAATGTTTTCGTATAAAACATTTAGGCTAGAACTCGTAGATTCTACAAAAAGTAATAAACCGGAAAACCCGTACGGGAACCGGTTGTGTTGAGATCGCGTACATTTTTCTTGTCCATTAAAGATGCAAAGCATAATAGTTTATGGCCGGAGCGAGTTGTGTTATGCAATACAATAGGTAACGTCTAATCGTGGTTTACCGACAAGTTAACGCTAATGATTGTTATTAAGATTAACTGGGAACTAGATCAGCGGTTTACTCAACGAAGTTCTCACGACATTGAATAAAATTACTGTTATTTGAGGTCCCTGCGTGAACGCTGACAAGCGTAGTAACTACGAGTATGTGTCACTTTAAGAAATATTGCTTAGCTTTGCAATTTTATTTTATATCTGTTATTATTGGAAACATTGGTAGAGGATACGCATATTATTTCTATCCCTTTCTCTCTTTTACAATTACAACAATTAATTTCACAAATAGGTACCTATCCAAAATTCTAGAAAACGACTTAACACCGTCGGTTACTCAGACCAACATATTCAAAAGATCATTGATGCCATCTATTTATTTCCTTTCATTCGAGTTGATTCCATAAATTAAAACATACTTTTTCTTCCCGTTGTTACATAATCCTTGTTCTAATCAGTCAGTCAGTTGGTTTAATTAAAAAAAATGCTTTAAAAGAAAAAAAATAAATAATAAAAAAATTTCACCACAAATCTCTTTTTTATTCGTTTTCATTGTTCACTTTTATTAAAAGCTTCCATATCTTTTCCATTAAAATTTCCGTTCTCTTTATATTTATGTACACCTCAAAAATCTCAGTGAAATTCCAAATGAACATTCCATATAAATTGGGGTAGTAATAAAAGAAAAATAATTCCGCTTTCGAAAGGGAAGTCGAAAACACATCCCTTCTTGGGACGGAGCGGCTACCGATTTGTTTTCGAACAATTTCATTCTGACGTCCGGCCGCGCAGACCAGCACCGCCATTTTTAACAAGAAACACTGATTACTGCGCCTCGCCCAAGGCCAACTATTGTTCTATGTGGATTCTTGCACGCTATCCCATGTCGGAGCTCGGAGGCTATTTTTTTGCCTGAGATTATCTCGGTCAGTAATTTGTCGTCAAGTGTACTCGTTTTGTGTTTTAATTAGATACCATCGGGCTTGGAAAGTGATTGTGAGGAGATTAAATTATTATATGGACAGCATAAGAATAATTAACACAATTTGATAAAATACAATTTATCAAATTGTGTTATGACTTATAAGTATTGGTGATTGAACGGAATTGTATATTTTTTTAATTAAGTTTTAAATTCCTTAAACAGTATTCTCTTTAAATTAATATTATATTTGCTAGTTGTATTGTTATTTCGTTTATTAACTAAAAGTTTCCATACTATCGTTATAGCTTAATACATGTTTTTACTTACTTATACACGCCTATTATAAAAATTAAAGTTTAAATTAATATTAAGACACATATTCTAGGATTTGGTTGTTGAAATTTTGTTTTAGGAATTTAATAGTTTTGGTTGACATAATAAATTATAAACGTAACCCTAAAATATAGGTCTTTCAGATGAAATGCAATCAAAAACAAAACTTGCACACCTAAACCTAAGTCTCACAACGTAGTTTTTCTACCGTAAAAAGTAGTGTCAAAGTGAAATCCACTTACACCAAGTATAAATTAACCGAATTTACTTAGACACGACTTTAGGTGCTTTCTGACTTTGCGATTGCAAAAAACATTATGTAAGTAATGTAATGTATTTCACTTTTACAGGTATATAATAATAATCTACTAAATTAGATTGTTTAGTGAGATTAACATTATGACATAATACTAATATATTGCGATATAAGCTGACATTATTAAGTTCACTATAAAATAATATTACATAAAATGTATTTAATCATCACTGTATTTTAGTAAATACTCGTTAATCTTTGGAAAGATCAATTCCTTCGAAAATTGACTATAAAGCACGTCGAAATGGTTCCACAGTGGGCTCGAGACTTCCACAGCTTCCAACACATTCGGTAGCTGCTCGACCAACCAGAGAACATCTCTTGGATCAACTAAATAGTCATTTTTACCGTACAAAGTAACAAATGGCACAGTCACGGCGGCAAGATTGAAACTAGGCGGTTCTTCTTGACCATAAATCTCCATATTCCTTGCTTTTCCATGATCATATTTTTTGAATTTATCCGTCAACAGCCCTTGACCGAATCGCGCCATATTCCGTACAGATGTACCAACGGGACAGTGACCAAATGACGTTCTGAGGACTTCCTTATGTATAGATCCTGGATGAGCAGAGTCTGTGATAGCCAGAATGTTCGCACAAATGCCCTCTGATGCACTGAATTTACACAGGAACGCGAGGAATTCCTGAATCACTGATCCTTTCTCAAGTACTTCATAAATACCAACAGCATTTAATACTCCTTCTAGTGCGTTAAAGGCGCTAACAAGTGATTTACCAGACACCGTTCTCGTATTGGTTATTCTTGAACCTGGTGCTAGACCAATAAAAACATTCACTTTGTCGCAATAACCTGGTCTCTCTGAACACATGATTAAGAACGTAGCGCCCCCTTGTGAATATCCAATATAGTTCAGCTTTGCCTCCCGCGTCTGTTTTAACACATAATCAACTGTAGCTGGTATATCATAAAGTCCGATTTCATCCATCGAAAACCGCCAGAATTCAGTATCTTTATCAGGGTCCAAACGCACATGTCGTCTGCCATAATAGTTACCGCGTTGGTTTCCGACCCACAAATCGTAACAAGCATCTGCTATGAGATACGCCAATCCAGCTTTGGGCCCCGCTGCTAGCCAAAGATCTGAGCTCAAGAGAAGACCATGCATCAAAATAACTGGCGTTCTTTTCAATTTGGAACACTTCTTACTATTCATTCTGAATATTGTTAAAACGTATCCATCTTCGGTGACCACGGAATGTTGTTCTGAATTATATCCATACTTCCCACTTAGTTCCGTGAAGTTCAGTAGTGAATCTTCGGGGTATCCTAGATATTGTTTCACATCATTGCTGATAGGGAAGATACGTGATCTTAAATCATTAGCTAGAATAATAGCTAAAGTCACCAATATAGTGTGGAACATAAAATTGGCTTTCGAAGCCATTGCTAATGACTATGAAATACTGATTATCTAATAGGATATACAACAGTTTTAGTCATATATCTCTTATCTTTTTATCAGTTAATAATTAAATAATTTAGTGATAACTAACCAGTCGTTCGAAGATAATGACGCGAAAAGAGTAGCATTGATTTTAAACAACCTCAAAACAGTTGAATATATAAATGGGCATACATCCATTTGAATCTTTAATATGTAGGAATCAACGATTGCTCTTTTATTTATATATAAAATTCAGGTTTATCCACAAGAAAGTCATAGGGGGCCGAAAGTGGCCATAGTTGCTTCGAGAAAAGTTAGGTACGGCTGTGCCGCATTTTTATTTTGCTCGACTTGGCGGTGGCACAGCCGTGCCCCCCGATATAAATTTTTACATAACCTCCTTAGTTGGTTCCTTTGTTGACATATTTTTGTCAAATTTGGTTTATTTTATTAGCCATTGAATCTAAAATTGATACATAATTGACTCTAAATGTGGTAGAGCTAATAATGCTAATAATATTATTTGCAGCGTTTATTCACGTTCAACACCATTTGTAGAGTGAAATAGACCGGATTAACCGGCAAAGTCGGCAATAATGGGGGATAAAAAATTCATAGCACTGCTAACTAACAAACGGTACATCGTACGGATGTCCGTGCGTGACCACAGCGGACCATTAAAAAACTAATGGGCAAATCGAAAAAGAAGCACTTAGCTCAATATCATTGTATTTAAGCTGTGCATTAGAAAGTGTAAAAATTTCAAAAGTGGAAATAATTTTAAGGTTGTTACAAATGTATCTACAGCTTTTTTATTTTAACTAGGTAGTTGCTCGTATGATCTTAATTTTTAGTCTAAAGTTTACTTCTTACTGTTATAATGGATGCATCTGTAAAACGTGACTTTTTTAATATATTCAGACCAAGTAATTACAAATTATAAAGAACAATGCTAATTACACTTATATGAAGCTCATGCCCACAAGACGATTAAAACTGATGCTGTTTTTAACTAGAGACATTTCTGTATTTTTTTTGATGCAAAAAAAAATATAAACTTATTGTACGCAGATAATACTGTTTAAATCGTCGTGTTTAATATTTGTCGGATACCAGCGGATAGTTACAATCGATATTCAATCGCCAAGGCGCGGCGCGGCAGCCGTCAATCACTGGCCATACGTTAAGTTTTCGTCACATGCCTGCGCACGCGCCGCCGCACCGGTCAAACGTTTATTTGCATGCAGCGGCGCGCGACCGCAGGAAGCAGGGCCTGGCCCAAACTGCTCGCTTCCGTCACGTCCCGCTTTATTGTCAAGGTGGTAACTCACCTTTAAATGATTTATAAAATTACTTTATAGTTTTTAGATTGTTTTTGTTTGTTCAATTAATTTCGTTTAACAAACGGCTTTTGTAAGCAACTACATAAGAGGCTTGAATGGCTAATTGCTTAGCATCAACGGGATTGCTTATGTAATTTCAAAAAATATTGTTGCCTAAAATATATAAAATAAAGACTTATTGCTGTTCTTTTCTGAATACCTTATTTCATCTTTGTTTATTATAACGCAATTAATAATAACGCAATAACGCAATAAATATTATTATAACGCTAGTAAAAATAAAATCTCTCGAATTTAGTATTTTTCACATGAATTTATAAATATAAACAATCTTATTTTATTTTCAGTTGTCTTTGATGTTGATGAAAATAGTCAATTAAAATAATTTATATAACTAAGGGAACTAGAACTTCTAAAACACTATAAATTATTCAGAGCTGGCTTGAATTTTATGTTTTTAAAGAAATTCGTAGACATTTATAAAAAATATCCAAGTCAGCAATTGAAACCATTCACAAATTTTATAGACTAACGAGTTTAATTGAAGAAAAGATAAAAACATGACTTTCAAGACTGAAAATAAATAAAAGCACTAACGAGCATGGTTTTTATTTACGTATCTACAACAACCACACTGAAAGATTTTTTTTAGGTTTTGTCCACCTCGCATGAAGTTAAATAATAATAACGTGGGAGAGCCATGCATTTGCACGAATGGGCCGGCTCGACCGGAGTGATACCACGGCCTCACAGAAAACCGG
>DVXP01001701.1:0-14305 GCA_018235645.1 Junonia grisea | reverse complement strand
AATCCAGCGGTGCTAGCCAGGGTTTGAACCCGTGACCTTTGGTTAAGATTCACGTGTTCGCACCACTAGGCCATCTCAGCTCGGTATTTGGATATTACTATAAATCTGCTTAATTTTTTAATTAAAATAAAATAAAATTAAAATAAAAAGCTAATAGCCATATTTTATTATCAATGACTAATTGGTTTTAGTAAATATATCATTTGATAATACTGAATGAAATTTTAAAGATAAAAAACCTATTAAAAACTTTAATGAATATTGGTCTTAAAATATACTATCGAACCGTTATTATAAAAATAGATCTCTTTATCAAAGACGTATTAAATGTTGCTGAAAAATCTACAATTACAACAAGATTTTTACCAATTTGGTACCTCCAAAGTGTATAGTATAAAACAATTAAAATTTTTGACGCTCATTTTAATACAGTGTCCATATAAATGAGAATTAGATAATAATATAAGATACTGGCTTCGTACAACAATTTGTGTCAATACACTCGCAGAAACGCAGAATGTTTCGCATTGTAAGCACTTTCGTCATGAACGCTGACCAAACTACTAAATAGATTTACGGTTGCATCAAAATTTTGCATTTGAGAATTAGATATCGAATTTATTTGGATATTACAATAAATCTGCTTAATTAAAAAAGCTAATAGTCATAACTAATATTATCAATTGTTATTCAATTTAATATTTTTTTTAATATAGAAGATATTTTTTAATTATTTTTTTTAAACAGAGCTTTATCATTAATATATATAAAGAGCTTCGGTAATATTTTCACATTAGGTAGTTCAATAGTTTTTTTTTTCAAAAAGTACTTAAATATTAAAGTTGGTGCCTATGTCATGAAAGCAAACGAAATTGCGCATATTTTTTATATTTGAGTGTTTAACGTACGAATTCAAATAAGGACTGCAAAATAAGTTAATCGTTATTCATAACAGTGACTACGAAACTACACGATTATAATGACGGTTTTATGCGCGTGATTTTAAAAAGTGCGTTTTCGAGATTAATTAAAATTTTACGCGTACTGCCTCCCACTTACGGATAAGGGGTTGAAATAAAAAGAGGAATTGTAACGACGTAATTGTAAACGTGTACAGACACCCTAATTACAGCAAGCTTTTAGCTTATTATGTTTGTATTCTAATGATGATATAACATTCATAAGTTTTTAATATGATCTAGGATTTTTTTGTATTATCTACTAAAGGTATAATATTAAAAGGTGATAATATTTCAAAAGCAATTAAGCCATTGATTTGCCTAATATAGTATTCAGGTGATATTATTAGGTAATGAAAGAGAAAAGTATAGTACCTACTATAAAGTTAATATTTTCAAGTAGTGTAATGATATAATCTGTATTCGTGTGATGGCAACACTATGCTAAAAAAGTAAGAATAAGACACGTGTAATTAGATGTAAGATTCCAGAATAAATAATTAAAATAATAAATGAGTTTATTATTACAAGTAGGTTTAGAAATATTTAAATATATCCTTCTAAAGACTAAACAAAAACAACATCTGATTGCTTAGGACTGTTTTTTTTTAAACCGCTAAACTTGAAGATATTTTTCTTAAGAATACCAATAATTCCGCCATGAATTTGGCACATGACTTTAGCCTACCGCCCACTTACCATGAATAACAAAAACAGCCCACTGGCGTATTTTCAAAGGCAAAGTAAATGGACCACATTAAGTTCAAAGGTAACCGAACAATACATAAACCTTGGCACGTCACTTCATCGACAGATGTGACGCAGGCTTTATTTCATTAACAATGGCTCGTGTTATTGTAAACACATAATAGATGTACAATATAACTACGTTCTGCAACGGAAAGTTTCACATTGATGCGTTGGAAATTAATTTTCTTTGACAGAAGCCTTGTACCTAGTACCTACCATTTATATTACGATTTGTGTACACCGACTTCAATCAAAAGGAACTTGAACTTGAAAGAAGATGATACCATTTAATAAACCTAACAAGTATTCCTAAACTATAAGGCAAAATGTAACTTTGAAAAAACATAATTAAATTGAGAAGGAATTACAAGTTAAAATTATCAAAGTGATTTAACATCTTTGATAAAAATACTAAAATTGTTTCAAGACGAGAAATAAAGTTGCATAAGTTGGTTTCGTGATAAAAAATACTAAGGATGAATGCAAAAACTTTAAAACAATATAGCGACTGCAGTGTTTGGAACGTGAGGTTCTATATCCAACAAGAATATAGGTATATTCTTAGAAATCCCTATTACCCATAAGAAAAGCGAATAAAACAGTAAGTCCAACACATATAAACGCAAGAAAGTTACACCATAGATATCAATAGCCATTAAGTCAGTAGGCTATGGGAAAAGTTGCGGAAGGGATTCACACGTGTATAATACGAATAACAGCTTTATACACCGTATGTGCAGTTTTTGCAGAAACAGTTTCACCTACATAAGCGGAAATCAATATCAAATGAACAATCCAAAGTTTCATGCTTTGAAAGAGTATAGAGTATACAAGAGTTAGAAATGTAGAAATTTCTAATTGTTTTGATTCAGACGTGGACGTTATATTATCAAATTTAATAGAAAAATTGAATTATTTAGTGTCGGTATTAATAACAAATAAAAATATTTATTGTAAACTAAATTTAGCCTATTTCCTTTTAAGCTTACTCCGTGTACTATTCACCAACCCGCAGTGGAGTAGTGTGGCGGATTAAACTCTTCATTAATAGGAGAAGAGGCCTTTGTCCAGCAGTGAGTAAGCTTTTACTTAAATTAAACGACAGTATGTAATTTTGTAGAAATTGAATTTTCAATAAAATTAAAATAAAGTAAACACTAATGCCCCGTAAAATCACAATCCTAGGGTTTTATTCCAAGAGTTGAAACGCTTGGATTATTTCTATGAAAGTTCTACCACACTATTTAGAGGAATAATGGGCCACATATGCATGTTAGCTCACGATGTTTTTGTTCTTCGTCATGCTCGAGATGACCTGATGATTGTGACCTGGTTATGACCACGCGATCTTCGGCTCATATCCAGGTTTATAGCCATAGAGTTCTAATTATAATTTTGATGAATTTGGATTTACTAAGCTTTTCAATTATTGTTATCACCAATTAAGTGGAGAGAAGTTATAGTTTCTCATCGTGCTATTGGTATCTTAGAAAGGGCTTATAGTCATCCTGCTTAATAGAGTGGTGTTAGGCTATAAACACTATCTTTTAGCTCATATAAAAAGAGCAGTGACCAATAATGTCAATCAATCGTTTCCTAAAATAACGGAAAACTGGGGAAGAACTGAATTGGAGATTACACTCCAAGGATTGACAATCCAGTAGCACATAATGCAAGAGGCTATACGTTGAAAACTTCGATTCAAATTCAAACACATTAGATTATAATTCTTGATTCGAGTTCTCACGACGAGATGAACGATAACAGTTGAACTCAACTCAACCGTGGCACCGAAACTAAATGCACGTAAAGCTACTTTAACAAACTAAGCTGAGGAAATATATTAAAGCCAAAAAAAGAATAGGACCCATATTTATTGTTAATTACATCATGAACAAAATAACTTGAAAACGATTCTATATGTATAAGACATTTTGGTCGGCAGCCGTGTTCATTTTAAAGTTAAACTCGTTTTTTATTTATTGATAATAATTGTTAATTTGCAACATTCTGACTATTTTGTTATAGTATAGTTTTGATAGACGTTCTCTGAATTATTCTATTATCCTTATTAAAGGAGCAGCTTGCAGCAGCTGCAAAAAATAGATTTAAGTTTTCAAAAATAAAGAACGCATAGCTACGTTTTGAATCACAACCAAAATTCAACGGCTAATTAGCATTTAGGTTAAAATGTGCATATTAATTATGTTGATACCAATCCACATTCATTACATATGAAATACGTGGCGTCAGGTGAATCTAGTGCCAATATATAAATCACTAAATACAAGAAAACTGGGTCAAATTTGTCTAACATAAGCTAAAAATGCAATTCTTGGAAGTATGGTAAATACTTATACTTGTACAAACTATTGGCAAAAAATAGATAAATATGATTATATAATAAATGCGTTTTTATTTCAAAAATTATGAAAGGGTATGTATTATATTTTTACTTCGTATAATGAATAGGAGTCCTATTAATAGACAATCAGAATATTCGGTACAGAAGATTTTACAGCAGCGCGATGTCGAGATAATAATGTACGAAATTGAGAAGTTCCGCAATAATTTCCTAAAAGTCAACTTGCATCTAAACAATATAAACACATCGGATATCGTTGCGTGCATACCAGAACAAGTTAAAGGTCACGCCGCTGACAATGGTGCTGAAATTCTAGTTCCCATTCGTTCGGGTTGAGATTTCTCAAAGACCATGTTCACACTTTCAATTCTATACTTCTTAAGAGAGTTTGTAAAGCAATGGAACAATAGACACATTTTTGAGTGTATTACAAAAAGCATTTGTTCTTTGAAAGTGTCTTTATTATTTTTTTTTACCAAGCCCTCTAACCAATTGTGTTAAGAGTTCGACAGACGCTGTATTCAAACTTCACTAGCTCAAGTTTTTTTTAAAAAATACTTAGAAAAGCAATCTACCACAAAGTCCGACTGATTTTGCACAAGTAATGTAATGCCAACTTCTATTGGACACGTAGATTATTATATTTTACCCAATATCTAACTCTAATTATCTAAACGACGGCTTAACTAATCGTACGAAAATGTAGACAAAAAACTTTAATCTAAAAATGTATAATCTAAACATTCACATAAGATTACAATAGCTGAATGAGTGAATGAAAAATAAACTCGTTAAACCAGTTTATAAATAGCCATTAAGTATCTCTAGACACGGCTCTCAAACTTAACATTATACAAACTTTACACTTAGTAAGTTACAAAGTGTACACGAAAACAAACATTAGAATAGTAAATAGTTTAAAAATACCCTCAGCCTGATTTACGAGGCGTCCTAAACAAACAAACCAAGAGCTATTTTAATGGCTTAAGGATTTCAAAATAGGCTATGTTAGTTTTATTGCTAAAGCCGCGTATTTTATGGGATATTATAGAGGACGTTGACTTTAGTTAAGTATATCGAACTTATGTTATAAAATGCTAAGGTTTTTAAGTGAGTGTCTGTTTGCTACTTCTTCTATAACGGGTCTGTTAATTCGCAGAAGAATATTTGGAACGTAAAATAAAGTATACATTATACCCTTAATTGAAAGTTGTAACAGAAGCGTCTGCCTTAATTTTTACTTATCAATTATAATAATTTATGATACTAATTTTATTTAATCTGACATTATTAATCATAGCAATTTAAACGATAGACATATATTCTTTTAAATTATTCTTAAACCAACAACAAGCTTTCCCTCCTAGAAGAGAAATTGTTTTATTGGTCATTGCGTCATCATATTGACAAACGAATACGTAAAGCGCAAAAAATCTTATTAGGCGTGAATTATGGATACTTGTAACTTTTACTCACGAAGGTTTTAAAAAACTGCTTATCATTGCATTAACACTTGAAAGAAATTTCTGTAAACATCTTGATCTGACTAATTTATTGATGCTTACGTAACGTTACCTAGGTTACCGTAATCAATTTACAAAGATGTGGATGATAAAAGTCAATATCGCACGTAATTAAATTTGACGTGGACGAAACCACGAAGTTTATGTTAGTTATGCTGGTAAAAAGTAAATGCTGACCTACTAATATAGTCGTACAAAATAGATGTAACAATTGTTCTAAATATATTTTTAACGATTTACAGTAATTACCTGTTTGTTTAGTTAACTTTACACGCTGAACGTTTTAAAGCTTATAAAAGCTACTTCGCAGCGGAAATTTAACAGAAATTAGGTCAGAATGGAACACGTGTCCACATTTTTTATTGACATCTCCAACGGGACGACGTTGGGATGTTTGCACACCTGGTATTTTTTCCGTACGTATCATATATGCTCGTATACTCATACTGTAACCACATAATTCAATACAAGGTACATTGGAGACACGAACTTGGTATACAATTTAAGTGTAATAGCATTGATGTAACTGGAAAATGACTGTGTGAAAAGGGGTTTTGAAGTACAAATACTTGTCCTTAAATATACTGGGTATGTAACCAGCCTTAGTCGCTTAACATTTGTTAATTTATTCCAAAATTCACTAGTGTAATCACGTCCACGTGCAAAATTACAACATTTTGGCGATACATCGCATTTAATTAAGCGGATCTCGTAATAGCCAATTAATTACTAATGCAGATGAAAACACCTGACGTAACTATGTTAAAATGTTCAAATTATAATAATTAAATAAACATTTAAGCCATTCATTAATAAATCAGAAGCCAGACATATCGTTTTGGCAACTTTAAAAAAAACAATGTCATAATTTAGATAAGCTTACGATCGTTTCGTTATTCAAATTTAATTCGTTTAATTAATTATTCGATTGCTTAAAATTAATTAGCAAACATTTGTATCAATATCGAGAAGAGATATTAGGTCTTTGTGAAAGTTAACTGAATCTGTCAATCATTGCTATGAATCTTTCAAACAATCACTTGTTCTTTGTAATAAGCGCAATCAGCGTATTGTATTTGGTCCAGCGAGAGTTAGAACCGGTTTGTACCAGATTTTTGTATTTACAACATCTCTCCCTTTATGTTCAGGACAAAGGTCGTATAATACGTCCTTACCCTTCCAGTACTCTCTTAAGTACCACAAGACATCTAATAAAAGCGAATCCTCTAAACAAAAGATATTATGCCGAAACCCCTTAGGCTCTTCGAACAGGGTGTCGACTGGTAAATGTGGGCCAAGGTCATTGGGATCCACGCATCCTAAATTCAGGCCACTAAGGGTCGATTTTTACGCTTTTTATGTAGCGTTTTTACGTAATAACGCAATAAAAAGACATTTAAGTGATATTGTTGTTGTTTTTTTTTTTATAGATAACGTAACACAGCCTGTACATATCCCACAGCTGGGCGTAGGCCTCTTCTATTAGGAAGAAGGTTAAATAGATTACAATGTATGATAATTGGGCTGAAAATCAGAATGCTACTAAGAATGAATGTTCCGAAATGAGTTCCTTGAATGATGTGAAACTTAGACGAGTTAATTTATTAAATTTTGTTTTGTAATATACCTTGTTAACAATACTTATCGACTAATGAGCAATATAGAAGAAAAAGAAGTTATTACAACGATAACGAAAATAACCCTACTTTATTAACTTTTATTATTAAAAAAACGTACTCAAAATTAAAACCGGCCGTAAGCTAAAAGCTGCTCTTTGTTAAACTGATGACCCAAAGATTTTTTTTCTTTACGCTCGACAACCTATTTGCGAAAATAGGGCCAAGGCCGCTGCATTGAGAGCCCGGGAGCGAAATCCATAAGACTTGACTAGTCAAGGACAGTGAACACCGGCCTGAAGTTGGTCTAATAATGATATTATATTTTTATCACTCTTTACCACTATCATTCTTTACCACTTTGGCCTAATATTGCAAATTAATTCTTGAATAATTTGTCCTTTTGACATGCTAAGTATATTATCGTATAAATTAGCGTTATCACGTTATCTTTAATATCAATATGTAACTAATTGATTAATATTGGTGCAACTTTTATCTTGTTCACCTTGACCTTTTAAGCGGGTTAATCTGCTGTAACGCTATTTGAAAGCAGTTTCTAATGATTTCTTAGCTTGAGATAATGTTTAATTACAGATTAAAAATACGTACCTACTTTTAATATTAAATCGCAATACTCAAATCAATACCTAACATTTAAAATCCTATGTTTATTATAAATTATTTTGTATCGTTCAAATAATTTTGCTTCTAATTTTAAAAATTCATGGGTAATTCAGCTAATATGATGTTCAGCAAAGAAACCATACAAATAGGTACATATTTCTTAAACATGCATCTAATTAGAAAACGAGTGCGTTATAAGACGAAATATAAAAGATATTGTTAGTCGTCTAGAAAATAAAAAAAGCTGATTGAATATTCATTTATTTCCAACCAACAAGAGAAAAATACAGTGTTATTAAAATAAAAAAATAAAACATTGATTAGTGGCATGCATTAAGGAAAATAACAGCAACATAATACATAAAAAATCATGCGATTAGTAACAAAAAGCAGAAGCATTTAAGATTTTTAATAGCGACAATGTAATGTAAAAAGTAATAAAAGAAAAGCAGACGAGAGTGCCGAAAACAATGCATTCTTATACCGCCTCCGACTTCATGCAAGCTTCCATGACTCCTGAACAAATTAGAAATGTTAGTGTACATGTCGATGCAAATATTGATAAATATTTATATTTGTATCTAGCCTAATGACCCAGTTCAGTGAGATTACGTTTATCAGATAAACAAAGGATGAAATTACAATGATAATGATAAACCAGAAAAATAATGAAAAGGATTACAAAAGAAAAATAATTATTCATTAGATTTATTTTTCGACACTAATAGAGAATTCTCGAGAGATTTTATGTTATGAATATCGAGTTGATTTTCTGTGATTAGATTCGTTATTTAAAATATATTATTCTATCTTCTATGCTGAATATCTTTATTAAATAAAAAAGATGTACCGCTTACTAATATTCTAATGTACAAAACACATGACACAGCATAGAAAGATAGAAAGTGCATATCATTTTTCCACTTTACGACCATCGATTCCAATACAAGTCATTACACGAGACAAATTGCCCGAATTACCAAAGCTTTCCATTACGTAGCACTTGCATAATAGTGAGACAAGTGTGCAGAACTGTGAACAAGCTGTGAACTCACCATGCAAATGTGAAGTAACGCCGAGCAGTTTGTACAGATCACAGCATCACTAGATCCAACGAGGCACTCGCTCGACTCGCAAACTGTAGATTCACATACACACAAACAATGAACACAACAAAAACTCTACCGTTCCAAAAACCAGTTCCACACCAACAGTTAGGATCGTTTAACTTGTCGCCGAAATTAACAAGTTAAAACAAACATTAAAATCAACATAAAGAGGAATAGATAGGTCGCTGTAAATCGATATTTTATTCATCAAAACACTAAAACACCGAATGCTAAAAAATACATTTTTAACGTCTCGATTGACTTTATCGAAACGTAATTAATAAATTTTAATAACGGTTTTTATTTAATTTTTATTGGAATAAAAATAAAATAAGGGGTAACTGTCAGTGTTCATTTATCCCGTTTAACTGAAACGGCGCATGCGTAGACACGACCGAAAACGCCACCTGCGCAAATCTGACTGAACTCCGAAGTGACGTGACGACCTGACGGGCGACAAGCGCGCCGGGCGTTAGGGATGCAAACAATAAAAACCGGTTTCAATGTTACTAGCTGCAAAACATCTTTCCCCGCCAATTTTCGAAATTCATTAGATAGATATCTATATTTCTAGTATTTAAAGTAAAAAACGGCCATCCGCCCCTGCGATCAACCTCTAGTGCGTTACAGTTATAAAGTATAAAAATAAGTTTCCAATGATTTGCAGATATAATTTCGATTTTAAATAAAACCTTCTTTTAAATGAAACGTAGAAATTGAAAGCCATTAAAAATTTGACACTAAAGACATTCAGCCAAGCCAACGAGATGACAAATTCATTAATCGGAAGGTCATTCGAAAAGCGATTTAAATTAAAAAGAAAAAAATTGTATAACATGTTGTATCTATCAAAAAAGAAAAATTTTGTTATCGTAGATTTAACCTCAAATGTCCTTTAAATTGTTGTCATTTTTATTAACACTTTTACTGTTAGTCGTTATATTTAATTTTACTGAATTATTTATTATCATAAAGACTATTACTGTGTGAAATGGCACATTGAATGAGCTTCGAAGTGGATCGTTATACGTCTGCTTGGGCACATATCGCCCTCTGTGCTGATCTCACATGGGCCTCGGAACCTCCCGATGACTTTATCGTCGCAAATCAAGTAATAGAAATTCTATTTGTATTTTATGGCTCCTTAATATTTAGAAATTGCGATAGACTCCGCAGCTGGCTGATTTTATAGTTTTAGTACGTAACCGCCTTTGACTACATAATAAACTAGAAAAACGGCCAGTCACACACAGTCAATCGCAAGAGCGTAACAGCGCTTAGATTCCATGTAAACTTATTGTTAAATATCGAATGTGCGAATCAAAGAAATATTTAGAGATTCCTAAAATCTGGATAAAATTTAATTTTAATTTCAGCGGCTTTGGGCGCAGCACTGCCGTGTTTCCCATGTCCTTCAAGATTGTGGAACTGGATCTGCACAAGATTTAACAAAAAACCACAGTGATTCAACAGGTTAAATAGTTTAAAATATCTGCGATTATATTTTATAGTTCATAATTGATAATATTTATACAACTTCTAGATAATGGAAGCTGTAGCAGAAGAAGTGTAAAGGACGTTATACCTGAGTCCAGATTGGCTCAGTTCTATGGCAACTTTTATTACGACGACGTAAGGTAACACTACCTTTTTAATACAATTTATTTCTGCTATGGCAACACATGACTTTTATTTGGCGGGAATTATCTCTTGCTTGCAGAGAAAACTGTTATACATTTTCTAATGAAAAAACAAACGTGCGATATAATGGTCACGGCTGTGAAAACTCCGATCTTACAGAATGTTGGATGTTACCTGAGGTATTATTAAATACAACTGTTACATTCGTAGTTAGAGATCAGCTCTCATAGTTTCATTCGATTTTGATCATATTAAAATTAACTATTCTAGTTATTCATTTTAGAATATTCATTGTTTCCAAATTGGCAAACATATCGGGGTACCACAAAATATCGCGAGGAGGACGACAATTCGTATTGGTATATGGCCTCGGACTGCCGATGCATGGATCAACACGGAAAGTCTGCGGAATCGTTTTCGAGTACTCATCCGTTATCCCTCCGTGCGTTACTCCGCTCATGCCCGGCGGACCACGTCTCAGGAGGATGAAGAATGTTCTCGCCCTCCTCACATTCCTCGCTTGGTCGTCTCCACCGAGTGAAATCAGTCCTCTCGCGAACCCGTTCTTCATAATACTTACTGGTTTTATAGGTGGAGTATTGGTTTCGTAAGTTAGTGGACAATTCAGATCGTACGGTGCCACGTCGTCGCCGACAATACAAGATGCTTGCCGATAACGATTTGTGCGTAAGATTTTATGCATGTTGTATTTATTAAGCGAAAAAGCAAACATTTTCTTAGATTGTTTAACCAATTATACCTACACCTTTTATCAATTATGTCTACATTTTTTCTTCAATTGGATATGAAAATTAACGGGCACCAATCGGCAGCTAGCGAGCGCTGGGACTCGACTACAGACCGAGCCGCGGACGAAGCTGCCTTAGAAGCTAAGATCCGAAGTGTGCGTCCGTTGTGGAACCAGCATTCCCTTACATACCAAAGCAGAAATCCTGCAAGAGCTCCGAGTCCACCGCCAGCACCTAGGAAGATACGAGCAAGGCGACGGCAGCCGAAGAGTTTGGCAGCTTTAGCGCCACCGCCACCTGCGTATTGTGTTGATGCCCCAACGAAATTGTTCTATGATCCAACTCACAAGGTTGGTCATTATTTAACCGTACATTATATTTGCGTGGTTGCGTGATAATAATTATAGTCGTAGTCCGACACCTATTTTATAGTCTACAACAACCGACCTTTAAGAAAAACAAACTGTTTAATGCAAAAAAACCACTTACGCTGCAAGAAGCTATCTAAGCTTACATTACATATTCGAGGAAACAAAGCTTTTAGCTTTAAATAATACCTTACATAAAGATATTTGCTTGCGCTTTTATTTTATTTACGTAATATTAACGTATTACGTTAAATATAACGTATAAAATTCAGTTTCAGTTTGATGTACCACGTCTGCCGCAATTGACGGAGTATCAACGAGCCATGGGTCGACTTTCAGCAAGCGTGCAGGCATTGATGCGATCAAACGCGTCTCGATGTCCACCTTACAGAGGAACTAATATAAGTCGGTATGCCCCAACTATTCCAAGACCTCCTCGTTTCCCCGACAGACGCTATGGAGTCTGGTGGCCAAGGGAAAATCAACAAAGAATAAACCAAAAATGTATTGTAAATCAGATCCAAAATGACAATACTACTAAAGCATTATCGTCTAAAGAGGAAATGCAAGACAAGAAAGATGATTCACATAATAACGAAAAGGAACCGCCAAGTACTAGTAATAATGAAAAAGAAGCACAGAAATCAGAAACACCGGATTTGCAACAAAAGGATAATATCATAGATGATGGACAATTACCATCAACAAGTGCCGCGGCTAAAGAAGGCTTGAGAAAAAAGCGTCTTTATAGCACAGTTCTCAGTACAAGCGTTCCACCCGTTCATTTGAATACTGCTATAAGACTTACAAAAAACCTAAATACACCTGGTCTTATTAAACTAAATCCTAAAATAGCTACAAGAATTCGTCTGCCAATTGTCGAGACCAAATTTGAGGAACTTGAAAAAGAAGCACTAGAACAGTATAAAGAATCAGACGAAAGTATAGACACTAAATTTCGGGAGCTTGAAAAGCAGGCAGTAGAACAATACAGTACTAGCAATAGTAATACCAGTTGTAGCAGCGATAATTCGGGAGACAAGAAACTGATCCAAATGCAATCAAGTGAAATTAAAAAAGAAAAACGCACTCAAACATCCCAAGACGATAAATCGGTAGACAGCGTTGTGATATATTCGCAGAATTTTCCAGACCTTAACGCGAAAAAATCAAACAGCTTGAATCTAAAAAACTTCCACGTCCCCCCTAGGGGGGATAAAAAGGAAGTCACTCATAGACCCAAATTAAGAAATGCTAAAAATTCGAAAAGACCTGCGTCAGATACTGATTATGAAGCGAAAGGGTCCGTTAAAGGGTCAAAAGGCAGTAAGGGCATGCGATGGACGTTACATGTTATGCCTCCAAAGAAGAGACACCTAACTTTATCTGATTTTTCTTCCGATGAGGATATTAAAGATACCAATTGTTCTATAAAAGATGCAGGACCGTGTATCAAAAAACATTTAACTGGAAAGATAAAACTATCTGCCCATGGTGGAGGCGATTTACGCCCGATAATAAGAAAAACATAGACAATCCTAGAGCACTATAAACAAGAATATGCCAAAAAGAACATCATAGAAGAAGAGAGCATTAACATTTTAATGGCACCAATGGCAACAAAATTTTCTTGCTTTACAGAATTTTTGGCATTCTTAGATATTAGTATTTTTGATATAAAATATTGATGAGGTCAGTGAGATGCACAAAAGCAAACGTGTGGTGATCCGATAAGCCCATTCAAGGCACTTCCTAGTCATTAAACTTTGTACATACATTTTTTTATTTTTGAATTTACAATATTATTAAGAAAAATAATTTTAGTTGGTGGAAAGAATGTTATGGTGTTTCAAATTCATTAGGTATTTAGTCAAAGAGAATAAATTTTTATGAATTATTAGTATACGACTATTATTTTTATTTTAGTTTATACCTGTGTTTAGCTTTTGCGCCATAAGGCTCTTCACTCACGAAGCTATTCAGA
Source organism: Junonia grisea (assembly GCA_018235645.1). Classification (NCBI taxonomy): domain Eukaryota; kingdom Metazoa; phylum Arthropoda; class Insecta; order Lepidoptera; family Nymphalidae; genus Junonia; species Junonia grisea. The sequence continues at coordinate 614 of DVXP01001701.1, read as the reverse complement.
TGCTGTGTGACAGAGACGCAAACCATGATGGTTTAGTCGACATTGGACGTATTCGCAAAATGACTCGTAGTCGTAAAAAGACCTATTCGTAAAATGACCTGTAGTCGTAAAAAGACCAATTCGTAAAATGTCTTATTCTTAAAATGCCCTATTATGGAAATACCTTGCTCTTCATAAAATGTATTCGTATTAATGCCTAATGCGTGGCGATCCTACGCCGGAAGACAATAGTGAATAGAGCAGTAAGCCAGGCGGCATATGCGCGCTATGCGCAGCATATTGGGTTGGCGCAATTGCGCGGCGTAGCGCAGTGTTACCCTCTAGTCTAGCCTAGTAGTTGTCTCTATTCGTGTCAGCATGCATTGGCATATATAAATATAACAAAATAAATATATAGCCAAATGTTATAAAATTAACAAAATAAATATATAGAAATAAAATTATAGTAACTTGAAAGTGATAGCATATGTAAAGTTTTACATATGCAAGGTGATAGCATTTGTAAGTTATTACACACACATACACACACAACACACCCACAGACACAGACACACACACACACACACACACACACACACACACACACACACACACACACACACACACACACACAC
>DVXP01001700.1:0-14307 GCA_018235645.1 Junonia grisea | reverse complement strand
CTTCATAAACTGGCGTTTGTATTAATTTTACTGCCCAAAAAATTAATTTAAAACTGCCCGGTTAAATACATGCCATTTTAGAATATTTCATGAAGTATGAAGATTGTAATTACGATAGAGAAAAATTTGAAACGTTACATAAAAATATCGACTATTTTTTATTAAAAATAAAATAAAAACATAAATAAAATAAGAAACGGAAAAACTAAAAATCAACTGATAGACGAAGTTCGCCAGTAGCTGACACATATTACATATGTATTTTTAATTTTTTATAACGACTTTATTTTAATTAGGTACAATACTATGAATTCACGGACGTCAATGCAACATCAAAATTCCCCATACTATTACACCACGTAATAGTACTTTAAATTGTAAATTCCCACACCCACTCACATAACTTAATAAACAGGTAATCACGTGACAAAACATGGACTTCGTAATCGGAGGGCTGGCCGGCGCCAGCGCGACAGTATTCACGAACCCCATGGACGTCGTCAAGACTCGCCTTCAGTTGCAAGGCGAGCTGCGCGCGCGCAACGAGCACACCGCTAGATACAGGGGGATATTCCACGCGTTATACGTGATTGCCAAGAACGATGGCGTCTTGGCTTTACAGAAAGGCCTAGCCCCGGCCATGGTGCTGGGCTTCTGTATGAATTCCGTAAGGTGGGTTATTTAGATGAGTTTGATTAGTGTATTTGGTTATTGCTGCAGTTACATGCAACCAATAAACAAAGAGTAGAATAAGGAGCATCGCATGTTAAGTGATCAGCCCCGTGCATGGATAATTAACCATATCAAGCTACAAATACGTTACCCGCTAAAAATATATTATAGGAATATAATATTTTAATATTTATATCATAAGTGGAATATGAAACACAGAAGAACTGCTCTTCTACGTAACGTAGCTTCCTATGCTATCACTTATCCATTTTCACACTGATTTTATTTTGAAGATAACGTTGTAGGTACTGTCCCGGGAAATCTAGTCAGTAGACTACAGCAAGGCTCTATCGTAATCTAATTCCTCAAAATATTTCGTTCTCAAACAGATTAGGAATGTATCACATAGCTGAAGTCAAAGGTTGGACGAAGACAAAAGATGGTGACGTCAGCATACACAAATCAATATTCTGGTCCAGCGCGAGCGGTATTATGAGCGGTATTGCTGGCAACCCAGCTTCCGTGCTGAAAACTAGAATGCAAGCTGCTGCCCATCCTAGCATAGCTGTTGGTAGACAGCACGTTTACAATGGTAAGTTGACGACTTTTTTATTTAATAAATCTCAAAATCTAACACTCTGAATTACAGTGAAATATGTCTTAGACAAAACTAAACAAACGCAGTTAGTGACCTTTCAAGTAGGACGAGTATTCGAGTAGTGTCCTCATTGCCGTTGCATTGCAACACTGGCACTATGCACTTACAATTTCTGTACAATAATCTAGACATTTGTATGAGAATGTAACTTTTGGTATTGGCACCGACCACACACTCGCATAACCGAAAGGTGGAAAAGGTTTTCTGATTCTGACAGTGAGGATTCGAAATATAAAAAAGTCCTAAAAGTTTTTAACCTTAGTTAATTACAAATGATTGATTATAGTTATCTGTACCCGTTGTGTCTGTTTTCTCAGGTATGCTAGACGGTGTCGTTAAGATCTACAAAGTGGAGGGAATCCGAGGTTTTTTCGCGGGGGTGAACGCAACTTGCGCAAGATTAGCGGTAGGCAGCGCGGCTCAGCTAACGACATTTTCTGCGTAAATATATAATTTTTATATCACAACAATTACGGCTCTCACATTTTATGATGTACAAATATCTGAAAATCTCGTATTACGATCAGTCGATCATAGATAAAAGAGTTTTTAATCGAATCACTTATTAAAAGTGATACTTATTTGCATAAGAAGTTGTATCAAAATCGGTGCCTCCAAAACTACTAATTGTAAGATCTACATCTAAAGTGGCAACATTAATGATATCTTCTCCTGCAGTTCAAAAGAAACGTTGCTGTCTTATGGTCTGTGTGAGCGAACTCCTCTCGGACTCGCTTTCGCAGCCAGCTGCATGAGCGGCATCGTGGTAGCCCTATTCGTGTGCCCCTTTGACGTCGTTACCGTACGACTTTACAACCAGGGTAATCAGATTACCACTAGACTATTACCATATATATGTATATCATATTTCACGCTGGAATGTTAAGCACTGTCACTGCAAACCCTGGAATCCTGAGATTTTAGAACTGAATTTATTAATACTGTAGTTATTTATGTATTTCATAGAATAACACTCATTTACAATTGCAAAAGGCTTGCAACCACACGTACCTATATATTAATTATGATTCCTCAATCCTCTAAATGGTTACTTATATTTTATACCCTGTTTGCCTCCTGATTCCTGACCAGGAATGATTTCCGAATGATTTCCCTTTACTTATAAAACTCTGTGTGGAAAGTAGATAGTTATAGAACAATATTCAACTTAGTGGGGTACTCCAGCTTTTAAATGCATTGCAGAGTGAAAGAATTGCTGGTTGCACACGGTTTTTGGGAGCAATCGCCAGCAACGCTCGCGTTTTCTGCAAGCCTTGTCTGTGGGGTCGTGTGTGTTTTGCTGGAAACGCCTCTGGATGTTGTGAATACACGTCTTTATAACCAGGGTAATTTGTCGGCTTCATATCATTCCGCGTTGGCTTCATCAGCTTGTTAAATCCATAACTGATTACTTAATAAGTATGTCATCACCACTTTTTCATTTTCATAATTAATATACATTTAGCTTTTAAGATCGTTTTTGGGTATTTTTTTTTTTGTTTTTGAATTGTAATTTGGAAAAAAAAACAATTTTATTCATTGATTTACAAATTTTTTTGGTTGCGAAAAATTGTGTTGATTTTTTCTAAATTATCGAACATTCTTTACGTTAAATAGAATAATGGAAGAAGCTTTAACTTACTTTTTAATAATTTTACAGGTCCCGCGTCGAAAGGTGAATTACTTTACAATGGAGTATTTGACTGTCTTAGGAAAATTTATACGAAGGAAGGGCTCCACGGTCTCTACAAAGGAATAGGTCCGCTTTATCTAAGAATAGCGCCACATACAACCTTGTCCCTAGTGATTTGGGACATGCTAAACATGTTATTTAATAAAAAGAATAGATAAGACGAAATTTGTTTATTTTAACAAACTATCACCACAAACGTTAAGTAAAACAAACAACGATAAGTCATTTGAAGTTAAACAAGTAACTGATCTTTCTTCTCTTGATGTGATGCCTGATAACACATTAGAGGTGGCGTAAAGTGTATTTCCCAATTTACTTCGGATGAGCTACAACTGAGACTCGCTTCTTCATCTTCACAAGAACAGCTATTTATAGTTTCTATATTATCTTCAATACATGTATTATCTTCTAAAGGTATACCAAGAGCTTGTTTATAAGTCTTTGAACAAATTTTCTCACAAGCCTTCGGGTGATACGGATCCGACCAAACATTTTTCACGGCAGCTCTGATAAGCCGCCGTTGTAACCTTTCCTTTTGCTTCATTTTAGCTTTATTGTTCATAGATTCTATTTCGTAAATTAATGGCGTATATTGTTCCGTGTTTTCTTCTGGATTATCAGACGTTGCTTTCATTTCAACTCGATACTTTCCATTGTTTTTACTAACTATAAGTGTGGGTTTGTCTTCGACTTTCTTTTTAGTTCGTCTCGTATGCTTAATTTCCTCTACGGCCGATTTCCTTAACTTGGCTTTATTAAGCACTCGAAGAAGCCTTTTTGATACAGCTCCCGGTTTCCAATCTCTATGTACCTATAATAAGAGTTGTTGTTAATTTTAAGAAGAGCACAATACTTGAAAAAACAAAATTGACAAAAAAAATTAAGAAAAAAAACTCACTTCAATGTGTCATCATGAATACAACTAAATTCTTTTAATTTTGTTTCCCTTATTAAAAAAAAACAGGCTGAATCAGTTTTAAGAAATCATATAGTTTTATTTTTCTTACAATAAATAAACGTTACAAAATTTAACTTATATCACAGAACCAAATAAATAATACTTTCACTTAATACATTACAAACGTAAATACGTACACCACAAATTGACACAATAACAAAAAGAAGTAGCAATAAGTCAGCAATGGACGGAAAACCCTATGAAACTTGTGTCGCAATATTTTTCGTCGTATGTGCAAGAAGCCGATGACGCTGTTGCTGTTTAATTATTTCCGAATTTATAAAAGAATTGAAACACGGGACGTGAAACGAACTTAGACTTATACCTTGGTTTGCTAGAAACTCTAAACGTTGCCGTGGACGTAAATTTTTACGGCTCTTTAATCTAAAGTAGGTTTTGTTACCATAAGCATCCACGGCCACGATACCTTTATCTGATGGTATAGAATGATGGCATTTATCTTTCTCCCTTAAACTAAGTGCATTACTTTTATTTATTTCTTTTGGACCATTCTTTGTTCTCTTGGTAACGGGTGGATGAAATACTGATTTTGGTTTTGGTATACTGACGTCTTCTCCGTGTGCCAACATATCTTGAAGCGTAGAAATAAGTAATTTTCTATCACCTCCGTGGCCTACAATTCCTAATTTTGATAGTTGCTTTGGAGATACGTCTCCAAAACAGCTCCAACTCGTTTCAGATTTTACATATTTCTTGTCACCTGACCTTTTCTTTTTCACTTGATCGCCGCGTTTTCTCTTTAAAGATGCTGCTGCTGCAGGGTAGAACTTCCATTTACCGTTACAATCAATATATCCATCTACACCAACTACTAACCATCTACCATTCATAGCCTGAAACTTTCCTGTTTCAGCGTCAACCTGTTCACCATTTGGTCCTATAAATGTATTTGGTGCCCATCTACCATCTGGAGCTACATAGCCATCTATATTAATTTCTAACCACTTATGATCAGGACTCCAAAATCCACCTAAATCACTACACTGCTGTTTTCCATCAAGACTTTTAAAGAACCTAGGAACAGGGTTTCCAAATCTGTCAACTAATTTAACTCTATAGTCTAAATATGTATATTGTGAACCATTGTCTACTTTAAATACTTTCTTTCCTTTATAACTTGGATCAAAGACAGCGTTAGGAGGAGTAAACTCAACAATCCATTCGTCAGAATCAGTATCAGAACCAATTGAAGATTTGTCTTCTGAACAGGAACATGAAACATCCATGTTGGTATGTTTTTCTGTTGGAATCGCTGGGTAACACGAACACTTAGGATCTTCAGTATTGGGCAATATACCGAGAGCTTGCTGATATGTTTTCAAACAAATTTCATGACACATATTTCTAAAAGCGCTCTGAATGAATTGTCGTTGAGCCCTCTCTAGCCGCCTTCGTTCACGTTCTTTTTTCTTAAGCCGCTTGCGATTTTCTTCGTCTGTTCTTCCTATAGTGTATGTTACGACGGGCTTATCCTCGTAGGGATGCTGATTTAACGCCCTTGGTTTTGTATAACTTTTCATCGTTTCCATTGTGACAGTATATTCGCCATCCTTTTTATGAACGATAAGTAGAGGACGTTTAAGTGGACGTTTCCTTTTATTATTATCCTTACGTTTCTTTTTAGACATTATCTCGCCTGGATTTTTCGCTATCTTTAATAATCTTACTACGTGCTTACTTGTTGCACCTGGTTTCCACAAGGGACGAAACTAAGAAAAAAAAACAACAAAAAATTTAAAAAAAAAATGGGAAAAATAGAAAAAAAAAACAAATATTTGGAAAATGTAAATAAATAATATAAAATTACCCTCATTCCTGGTATATTTTCGGCAGTCCATAGCCAACCCATGTGTTTCGGAACATTTTGTAATGTTCCCGAACAAGGCAAAGCGCATCTACTGTGTCCAATTTGCGGAGCTATAAATAAATAGGCAGTCATATTATAAGAAAACTAGCTAATAATAAATATTAAATGTTATACATTTTTAGGAAATTTCAAATACGTACGTATACCTTTATAGCCATAATTGAATTTAAACCTTTCATCTTTTATTTTCTTCTTCCCTTTTTTCGAGTCTTTTTCGGATTCAACGCTTTTTTTCTCGGTAACTATTTGACGCTTGTCAGAAGCAACTGCTTTTTGCGATGAACTTACTTTTACGATTTTTGGATCGTCCACTTTTTTCCTGGTTTCACTACCGGAAGTGCTCCAAGTTTTTAATTTATTTTTATCAATGATTTTATGAAATATAGGGCAAGGTATTGGCATTTCTTGTGCAGTTTTCCTGGTGAGTTCATCGCCAGCTATCTCATAGCCACCACACACATTACAATATGTTGTTTTCTTAGTAAAACCAAATGTGCATTCACACGTACAAAAACATGGATCTTCTCCAATTTTCATTTTAGCTGTAAGTCCACCTATCACTTCCTCAATTTTCTGTTCAATTTGGTTTTTATTGCAACAATCTTTTTCTAAGCTGGATAAATCTAATAAAATACGATCATCGGGTGGTGGAGGCAGTTTCCTATGGTCTCTTTCATTACAATCAATCTGTTTACATTTTCCTATTGTGATTTTAGCAGCCTCATCTGACAAGTTAATAGAATACGCGCTACTTGAGTTTGATACTCGTCTTTCTTTAACTTTACAATCACTATCACATTTCTTAAATTTAAATTTCTTTATTGACTGACTCGGTTTTTGTAAATTTTCATCATCCGACGCCTTAGTGGAGTTAGGACTTGAATTGTCATTTTTAACGGAAAAGTATCCCACGGTGTAAACTTGATTACCGAATGGACCAACCGGGTCACCAAATATATATTTTAATGCATTGTTTCCTTTAACGCAATTTGTTCCTCCGTATACTATTCTGGAGTCACTTTTAATAACACTAACACATTTGGCTACATTTTGTAATGATGTTTTTGAGATATTTTCGCCATATTCATTTTCGAACGTTACTGGAGTCTTTTTATTGTCCTTTGTTGCGTGGTTTGCGTTACTAGTGTATTCATCATTAGTCCTATTTTTGATATTACTATGATTATTTTCAATTAAAACCACGTTTGGTTTTAAGTCGGTTTGAGTATGTGTAAATGTACGTATACCGTCGGGAATTGCTTTAAACTGGCTTGTTACTTTGGTACCTAAATATGTTAATTTTATACTCGTTTCGATTGATATAATGCGTTTTGAATTTAATTCATCATATATATAGTATGAACCTTGAGAACAAGGTGGGGGGAGGTCAGGGTTTTTCTGTATATTTTTTAAATAGGTAGTATAATTTTCACGCCACGGTATAATCGTACACCCTAAATTAAATTTCACATCATTGTCTTTCCAAAGAGATAATATTAATGGATATTTTTTCATGTTTGATAAAAGTATAGACGGTTTACTTATTACTATTATTGATTGGCCCACTAGCCTGTTTAAATCTGGACATTTCTTTTTCGTGTCTTTATTTTTTCTCACCTTGTGTCTTCGCTTAATTTCAACTCTGCTAGTTTTCGCAGATATAGAAATACTTGGATATTTTAAAGACAAATGAAATACATCACCAAATTGAGCGTTAATTTTGAACACTTTATCTGTTCCATAACATTTTATACCTTTTATAGCTATCTCAAATAAAAACATTGAATCCGAAAGAGCCATTATAATGAAATATTATATGTAACTTTGATTTAATTACATTTACGATAAAAAAAATTAGAAAATTATATTAAACTTGTAATTTACATGACAGCCAAATGTATGTATTGTCAATTAGAATGTAATAACGTTTTATATTTCTGTGCCTTTTTATTGGTTTATGGTTAAGTGGCCAGTGTCAAACGTAAAAAAAAACCAAGTGATCCAAAAATCCCAACGGTAACGAATGAAACCGTTCGTCTTGCCTATTGGTTGCATTCTATTTAGTTCATAGCCTATTGTTATTGCTGTTATTGACCAGTATATTGATTATCTGCATTTCAAGTGACGAAAACAAAAATATTAATAAAACGAAGAAAAAAAAACAACTAGGTATTGTTCTGCTTGATTATGTATTCCAAATATTGTACTTAAACAACGGAATTTTAACCATAAGCAAGAGCTTCTGGTCGTAATGAATTATAAATGTTTCCAGATCTAACGGCCAACGTTTGGGATTTCTTTAACTGCCTATGCGATTGGTATTTTGACGTATTCGAAGCACGATTAGTTTTAACTGGACCCGTAAGTTCTGGCATATCACACATTTGTAGTTCGCTCATTATTTCTTTGTATTTTGCAATTTTCTTTGCTTCGGTGCTATGTTTAATCCAAGGAGATTGTGAAGTTTTATATTTTTCATGATGCATCGACACGCTCATAACCAGTGGATTTTTCGCTTTGCTTGATGAGTAAGAGACAGCCTTTTTTACTTTCCCTTTATCAGACCCTGTTTTACCTACTGTAGACTGCGGAGCTTTGTTATCTTTTACTTTTACAGTTGGAGTGTTGGATTTAGGTTTACTTTCAGTTTTATCCTTAGCCGAAGCATCCATTTTTGGTGGAACTCTCCCAGTTTTGGTTTCACCAGTCGTTGCTGTTAGAGTTGACTTTGATTTTGGACTTTTAGCTCTTTTCTTTGAGTACCATGCCCACTTTCCTTCTTTATCGATGTATCCATCGACACCTATTTTCAAAGTTTGGCCAGTGTTATCTGTGAAGAATCCTTCCTCAGCCGAGTAAAACATTCCGTCGGGACCAATAAAATTCATTGGTACCCATCGATTGTCAGGTCCAATGTAACCGTCCTTGTTGATTTCCATCCAAACATGGTTAGGGCCCCAAAATCCTCCTAAATCACTGCACTCCTGTTTACCATCGGGACCTTTAAAAAACCTCGGAACAGGATTTCCCTGTTTGTCGAGTAATTTAACCTTATAATCTAAGTAGTTATATTGACATTCATTTTCTGTAATAATAGGCGGATGCTTAGCTTTTGCATCCCATCGGGCAGCGGGTGGGGTGAACTCTATGGTCCATTCATCGTTATCTGTGTCACTACTAGAGATAGACTCTTCATCGGAACAAGAACAAGAATCTATAGGCGGGCTTAGATTTTGTACAGCTTCAGTGTGACAAGGACATTCTGGGTCATTGGGATTCGGAAAAGGTAACAAGCCGATAGCTTGATTATAAGCTTTTAAACAAATTTCTTGACACCTGTCTCTAAAAGTTGACTGTAATAAGCGACTCTTTCTCCTCGTCTCTCTGCGTTCTCTTCTTTCACGTTGCTTTTGAATTTTCCGTTTTTCTTCTTCAGTCTTACCTATAGTATATACTAATGGTGGTTTTTCATCATAAGGATATTGGAATATGAGTCGTTCGTTTGAGTACTTCTTAAAAACTTCCATCTGAACTGAATATTCACCGTTTTGCTTCTTAACAACTAACGTTGGTTTCATTTCGATTTTCTTCTTACGTTGCATCATTGCCCGCTTTTTCTTTGCTATAATATCAACTCCTTCTCTTATAGCTCTGTATCTTCTTACTAATATTTTATTAGCTGCACCTGGTTTCCATTTTGGTCGAGGCTGGAAATATGAAAATATAATAATTTAATGTACAGTAATTAAAAAAACAATATGATAATAAAGAATAAAAAATATTTAGAAATAAAACAAAGATCGTGTATACTTCATTATACCACTTTATTTAAGTTTCATGCAAAATTACAAAAAAAAAAAATGTCAATCTTCAGCCTTGGCGATGTTTACTCTAAGTTTTTGCACAATTTGCAAGCACACTCGTCCATTACATCTGAAAAAATATTTTATATACTTTTCTTTATCATCTTAGACAATAAGTATATTTTAAAACAAAAATATAAAAAAATAAAAAATAAAAACTTACCAAAAAAACGAGGTATAATATATGAAATGAACCACATTAAGAACAGCAATATAGCATTTTAATATGCAGTTATATTTGAATGGTGTGTAATTTTTTTTCTTCAAATGAGCAATCTAACCAAGGATGTGAATTCAATAAAAAATAAATATTGAAATCGTGTCCCAACTGGCGAAGATATTTCATAATATACGCATAAAAACCCCTGTCGAAATCCGAACCCCCTTTTATAAGGTTAAGTAATAAATAGTGAAGTACATTCGTACAATCATACATAATATTTACTACAAAATAATGATCTAATAAAAAGTTTTAATTCGCTTGACCATGACCGAATAACGACAACAGACGAATATAGCACTTGGGAAGTGTACCTTCATTCCAGGTATGTCTTCTGCAGTCCAATTCCAACCCATATGCTTAGGTACTGGAGGATAGGGATATTTAGACTCCGGTTTACTTTCAACAACTGGAAATGCTATTATTTAAACATTAGTTTCATACCTATAGATATTTAGTAAGTATTTAAATTATTATGAATTTATGTTATACTTACGACTTTCCTCGACATTCGCTGTGAATTTACCGATTTTCTTCTTCTCCGATTTAGGTTTCTTTACCTTTTCAGTTTCAGGTTTATCCTTTTTATTTACTTTTTTGTCGGAAAAACTTTTCATTGAGCGGGATACCGTCAGTCTTCTGTGATCAGCATGACCGAGTTTCGAACCTGTCGTTCTTGAGCTTTTATTGCTTATTGTGTCAGGTGGCTTTTTAAGTTCCTCTTCTTCTGGCCATGGACTCTGAACTTTAATATATTTTTTATCGTACAACTTATTGTATACTGGACACGGATGTGGTTTTGCGTATTCAGGCATTTCTTTGACATCTTCTCCCAAACATTCGTAACCACCACAAACCGCACAATAGGTTGTTTTCTTAGAAAATTTGAACGTACATACACAATCGCAAAAACAGGGATCATCATCCTGAGCAGTTTTATTCTTCTGACTGGAGAGACCATCGACAATGAAGTCTTTTACTTTTTCGGCGACTTCGCAAGATTTCACACAGCAAGGATTGTGTATTTTCTCAAAATGAATTACAATATCACTATCTGCTGGGCTAGGAGGATTTTGCTCCATTGTAGGACAAACTGGTTCTTTACAGCTTAAATCATCATTAGTGACGTCCTTAGACAGCTTATCTGTTAAGTTGGAACAAGTGGTTTTAGAACATGAAATTTTCTCTGAAGGTTTCATGCTTGGACAGTCTGTGGAACAATATCGATATTTTGACGATTTGTCTGTGCTGCTAGGAGATGATGTTCCTGTATTTTCTTTATCAAAGTCATGTTCGACAGTAAAATAATAAACATTGTATACCGACTTCTCGTCAGATACATTTTTAAAAGGACATGCTTGTCCTTCACATTTACTATCATCGCTATCACATTCTTCACAATTTTTATCACATAAAGAATTGCAAGAATCCTTTTTTGTAAGCGCATCTTGCATTTGTTTTATACAAGCACATTGTGTAGATAAGCCTTCCAATGTAGATCCTTCACTGAAACGACCCTCATGTCGGAGGAACTCTTGAATTTTTTCAGCTATTCTACATTCCTTACTGCCACATGGACCAATTATATTATTGATGTCCACCTCTTTATTGTCTTCGTCGATAAGATTTTCGATATAAGCCCTCATATCTCTAGCTATTCTGCAATCAGCTCTACCACAGGGTCCTCTTATGTTTGCTATATCGAATGTGTTGCCGCGACAATCATCGGCCTTCTTTCCAGCATTAATGCAAATCGGACAGGGTTCTGACTGAGCTTCTCGTTTGAATCTTTCTGCGAAAGATCCCTCGGGCCATTTTGTTTCTTTGCAGTAACATAGTCTATCAATATCGGTGGCTTTAATCCTGGGACGTATTGTCGGGCGTGGTGTTAACATTCTCATGTTATCGTTACAAGACACTATAATTTTTCTCACATAGTCTATGATAAAGTCTACATCAGGGCATGTCTGGGGAGCTTTATATATTGACTCTGGTGGCTTGTCCGCGTTATTCATACAACAATAATCACCTTCGTTGAAAAATGTAAGATTCGCTCCTGGAGCATTTTTGTAATCAGCATAGGCTATTTTGTTGGGTTTAGGTTTATCTTTTACAAAGTTATTTTCGATCTTGTTACAGTTTTCTTCGAATATTTCGTCAGTGGTTTTCATAGTACAAATATACGATGTTGTTTTAGAATTAATTCCTGTATATAAAACTTTTTTTACAGAGGGATCTTCTGAAAGCGTGCGAAAAGCAGTCGTAACTCTGTCAGTCAAATATGTTAGTTTTACCTGAATTCCTAATTTAGCCATTAACTTTGCTGTACCCTCTTCAAAGATGTTATACTCTTCGTTGACAGTAACAGGTGGAGGTTCTTCGCAATTGCATATTTTCTCTAAATAAGTATAAAAATTAGGATCCCATGGAATATGGTTACTACCGATATACGTAAGGTTATCTTCTTTACTCCATAAGGATAATTCTAACGGAAACTTCTTCATATTTTGTATTAAAAACTCTGCAGTACTGGTGAATAAAACGGATTGGCCCGATTGTATGACTGGTTCTGGGGGAGGTTCCTCTACTTTTCCCGTTTTACCCTTTTTAGGTTTTGGCGGTTTCTTTTTGCCCTTTTTTCCGGGTGGCTCTGGTGGAAGTGGTGGTGGTTCTGGTATAACAATATGCATTTGTTTCGGATCTTTCAGTTCCAATGAAAATATATCTCCGAAATCACTTTTAATAATTAAATGTCGACTTTCAACCAAGCTCTTTACACTTTCCACCACAACCTCAAAAAGAAACATTGCGCTCGTTACAGCCATTTTATTATTTTTCTACGTAGCTTTTTTCATAATTTAACGTATTTTTTCTGTAAATAGATCACGAAAATTTTACATAATTTACATCAATAAATACAAATTAATAAGACCTAAAATCACTCAAAAATTTTAATAATCATAATCAATTGAAATAAAATGTCATAAAGACAAATCTAAGAAGAAAAAAATATCTAATTTCATTTCAACCAGCTTTTAACCTTAGAAAAAACTATTCAACAATTTCCGAACGCACATCGAATCAGCTGATTTGTAACATTGATATATTGTCAATTTATCAGCTGTAACTTGTGACATTGACAGCTATAGGAATCAAGCACGGGCCTCCAAGAATTTTGTTACGAAACAATCAGAGACTTAAAATTCTCCAGTTGCACACAGCACACAATGCTGACTATACATTTCCATTTTCATTTCAAAAGGTGACTTTGTCGCTGTACATGAAATCGGATCAGGTAGGCCTAATTTTTACGTACATCCACTTAAAAATGGAAAATAATTTGTGTTTATGTGAAATACCGATACTAATACGGTTACTTTTATTTTTATCTCACACGTTTTTTCATTTACGTCACAGCTGGTGTAATACTCGAAATAATTATTAAAAATAAGTTCAAAGACCAATGATTCATATGTTGTAAATAAATTTGATAACACATAAAAATTACAACTTTTAAGCATTTTCCATTCATAAAAGTTCATTTTAATAATTGGTAATGAAAAAGAAATAAATTTTTCTTCCATCAAATTATAATAATTAATAATTTGTTTATCGGCTAGTAAGTTATAGATATCTACTTTAATTTATAAAATTTTGTAGATTGTTGATTATAAGATTTTGTCATTAAAAGTTTTAAATTAATGACAGTACCAAGTTAATTAATATATCATTCCATACAGATTACAAATCATTTTATCAAAAATTTAAAAAATGTATTTTATTGTCGTTATCCTGTCGTTATATCTTACTTTTTTCGCACTTTCACACATATTTTTACCAGTTTTAAGACCTATTCTAAATTTACCAAAAAAATTACGAACACAAAAAATTATAATAGCGTCAATTTTGTTTAATAATAAGCCTAAGACAAAATAATATGTTCCGTAGTACAATGGATTTCATTGTGGGAGGCTTAGCAGGCGTCGGAGCGGGGTTTTTTAGCAATCCATTTGACGTTGTCAAAACTCGAATGCAATTGCAAGGCGAACTCCGAGCGAGAGGCCAGCATGCGGTTTTCTACAAGAACATACCACATGCTATGTACACTATTGTGAAACACGACGGATTATCTGCATTGCAGAAAGGTTTAGTGCCAGCCCTTTGGTTTCAACTATTTGTCAATGGTGTACGGTAAGCATTTTTTAAATACTAGTCCTTTAAATTTATCATAAATCAATATATCTTTTATATTTTGCTTCGTTACGTATTCATGTTATTGAATAACAATTTTTCTTCATATTGCATCAATATTTTTGCTATCAAATTAGCTTTGTTTGTACATATATTCGTACAAA
>DVXP01001699.1:0-14311 GCA_018235645.1 Junonia grisea | reverse complement strand
GACACACAGACACACAGACAAACATAGCGGTCAAACTTATAACACCCCTCTTTTTTGGTCGGGGGTTAAAAATCACAATATTCTCATGAATACCTCAAATAAAAAGCAGCTTCCCGTCAGTTTTGTCAATCACTTCAAATCATACTTTCAAGTGGCTCTCTATTAAGACATCGATACTGGCAATTTTTTTTTCAAATAGCTGTCATCGATCGTTATTTCTTGGAAGACTAGGCAATATCAAACGTGCTTCGATTACCAATAAAAACACAGGATCTTACAGCGGAGGTTGTAACACATCTAACATTATTTACGTTACGGTTGATACGATAAATTAGAATAATGAAACACCTACATGAATGAGTTATCAGCCTTTAGGCTCGTAAATCCTTGTCGCGTGTCTCGTTAACTAATCAACACAACGGACACGTAGCCAGCCCTTTTCACCTTTTCCTTTTTTACTAGTACACAACCCACGGGTATGCCTTTGTTGAAATTGCTTTCAACCTCATCAGTTTTAAGTACTGATAAGACCGTCTTGACAAGTCCTTTGTTGACTTCATTGTTCTATCTTTCCTCTATTGTTGTTTTAGCTTAAACGTTTGTTAGTATTGTTATTTTATCGGTGAGTTTAACGCCTTTAAACACTAAAACCTTACAATTGTATGTGTTAATTTCATTATCGTCACTTATTGCTATCTTACTGCTTATTATACCTGCATGGCAACAGACTCTTGATGCGTTTCTTCATACTCCTACCTACGGGCGTTTCCTGTTGTTATTCAGTTTAAACGTATTTCATACCGTCTTCTGTTACACGTTACTATGCTTACTACTAGAAATTATTACCATTTACACTCAGTGTTTCAATGTTATGCTTATTTTACGGAAAATCAACTTACGTTCTACCAAACCAATAAACACAAACGCTTATACTATATGTATTTGCTGAAGTAATATTATTGTGTCTTTATTTAGTTGTAACATGTAAAGTTCTAAGCTAAAACGTAACTGTTAATAGAGATACGGAAAATCTTGTAAACCGTATACAATATGCATAAACGCAATAGATCTAGAGTAGAGATTCGTGCCCGATTTCGAAACAATTTAACGCAAATTTGCATATGTTCTATACATGTGGCCCAATACGATTGCGATTCGAAACGTCCATATAATTTTCCGCTCGAAAAATTTACCGAGACTCGCTTGAAACTCGTTATACGAGACCAAAGAAACGTCGGCTAGATTTTGATCCTTCGAGCCGGTTCTTATAATTTATTCTTTAATTATTATTTACGGTTCTGCGTAAGACTTATTTTTAATGAGACTTCATTTCGTTTTAACATTGCAAGTTATTGTTTCCTGTATTATATATTTGTTTTGTTTTTATGTATTTGGTTTGTTTGTATACACAAATAGCTTGCGTAATGTCAATTGTGATGGCAATTTAATTCTTTTCTATAACAATTGATTATTTACCTAACCGATATAAAAACTCTCATTCATTTTTCCCATTGTTTCGAAAAGAATTTTATAGAACAATATATAGCGATAAAAATATATTTAAAAGATAACATTTTTAATATAGCAAATATTTCAATTAAGCGAAGCTAATCATTAATTAATATTAATTTGCCACTACATTATAAATTAATTAGTTATAACAACATTAATGACCAAGGAAAAAACATTTCTGAACGCAATTATAACATTAATTGATTTGATATTTTACCGTTTTATTTTAAAAAATAATGCAAATTACTTAAACAATATTATTTGACACAGTGAAAATTAACCTTTAACTGTTCTTTGACACAAAACACCGAAACCGACTTTTTAATAAGCATTTGTTTTCATTTTTAGCCTTCAAAATGTATACGTCTGTGACCTAGTATGCTAATGATTGTAATAAATTAGAATTTATTTCAGCTGGTACTTTACCGTGATATTAATTCCAAGAATAATGAGTGAGACAGATGTTTTTTTTCTATTTTTTTTTTCGTATTCCTAAGGATAAACCAAGATTTTACCTAATTTTTTTTTACTTAAAAAAATGAATAAGTGACGTTGTAGAGTAGTTAATCAAAATAAACCTGTATGAAAATGGCAACATAACTCAAATTTTTTTATTAAATAATAACCATTACATTGTCTTTATATTGTAACTAATAAATAAGAACACCGTTTTGGCAAGTGACGGTTTATTTCTTTAATTGTCGTTAAACATCATTGATTGAAATACAATCAGCGTGAAAATAGCGATTTTAACCATTTTAATTTTTTCGCTTTTTACCGTTTTTTTACCGTTTTGTACTCATTTCACCGAAGTGTGCCGTAACGAAAAATACTAAATGTAATTCTTTATCTATACTTATGTTTAAACTTTCCAGTAAAATAAATTTTCGAAATCGATTTGAAAGTTCACGAAATCTGTTCTTATAACCAACAAATATTTTAGCTCTATATATTAAGTATTCGTAATGATATTTTTATTTACACATTAAAATAGTTTTGAAATATAATACAAAAAGAATTATAATACATGATTAGAAAGGGGCTGGTGAAACTGAAGATTAATGAATCGCTTTACAAACATCACTTGTCGGCCAGTGACGGTCTGATGCGTTAGCGTGCCTTGTCTTTGTTCTTGTCAGATTGTGACTGACGCGGTAATGTAATCTTTCAATGGACTGGACAAAAGAAAACGACAGGATACGACAATTATGAAAACCGGTTACCGCGAGTCAATGAGATCGAGGGTTCCATTCTATTGACATTTGACTCAAGTTTGACCGGTTATTTGTTAGGATATCCGCCGTAATTACCGTAACCTGTCAAAATTTTCACCGGATACCCATTACAAAAAATAACTTTGAATATCATATGTAGAAGAGGTCGTTGGCTCCCTTAATATGTCGCAAACTTAAAGTAAAAAAGCCGGTAGCCACAAAATCCAACCAAAAAACAATAAAACCGAGGAAAAACCCTTCTAAAAATTAAAAATATCAATCGTAGAATTAAGTATATTGACATTATTTTGACATTGACTTAATTCTTTGTTTTTATTATTAATAGGATCTAATCAAACAAAAACTATTGAAACGAACTGCAAAGGAATGTAGTGTGTGCATGTTTAGTTTCTCTCGCATGTTATCAGATCTCGTGATTATATCATATCTTTAGCGTGCACTTACTACTGGCGTATTGACGAATTAATATTAATAGCATTTGTTTTTCATTTAGCAAGTTCAAAATCTACATTTTGTGTTGAGAGCGTGTGGTTTAATAATAATTACAGTTTGTAACTGATATGCATATGACAAGGAACACATGACAACGAAAAGGGACTTTTAATGATAATACTCGAAAGTGAACAGACATCATATTACATTACATGACACCGCCATTTATGAACGTCTCCGGGACCAAAGAAATCACAAAAATACTGCTATACTAAAAGAGAATCAGGGAGAATTCCCATTCCTTCTAATCTTTTGATCCAGTAGCGCTAGGGTGCAGGATAAAGTATAAGGCAGTGTAGTGATAGGCATGGAAAAGTGTTCTAGGTTCCCGTTCAGCTATAGGTAGCTATACCTACGAAAATTAAAAAACTAGTCTCGCACAATAAACCTTATGTAGGTAGGTACTAATGTAATCACCTTAATTCTTAAACAGTATTCATAAGAACTGTCATTTTAGAAGACCCTCATATTTTCACGACGTTAATAATGAGTACATTTCTGAAATTATGTCAACTAATAATCCTAAGCTTGTTTGTTTAGAGGTTTACTTTCACGTATTATTGAGGTTTCTCTCGTGACCCGCGGGTTTAGACAACGTGAGCACGGTCACGAGGTAAAGAACGTTATTGCGTGATATCAGTGCTAAAGTTAAAAAGTGTACGTTTTTGACGTGGAATTACTAAAACCGCTAAACATATGTGAGTGCTCTCAAAAGTGTACTTAGAACGATAATGTTACATATACCTACATATGATACGATCCAGCTTAATATAGCATGCAATGCCAGGGGAGGAATATGAGCCAATATATTACACATTTCCTATCTACAATATGGGATCGTTTTTCGACACAGATTTTTCGAGGACCAAAATTTTGCACTGACAACATGATAATTCGCTTGTTACAAAACCAAAGTGTAAAGTTGGTAACGGTTTCAGAGTGTCATACAGTAAGGTGCTTAAGGAACAGACTAGAACTATTTCCGAATGAAATCGCAACAAAAACAATATGAATAATAAGTATGTTTGAAATGTAAGTATCTTGTGAGATTTATTTTTAATACATTTCTTTGCTGATCACTTTACATTATGACTTCATAAGTTCATAGTAAACAACGTTTTGCTAGTTCTGAGCAAATTATAATTGTCTTCAGATAAGACAGAATTTCTTCAAAGCAGAATTCCTTGCAATGTTTTCCTTAACTAAATACGAAATACCAGAAAATGAATCATTATGCATACTAGATGTTTTTGTCTAGTCTAGTTTAATAACCTTGTACTTAAACATATTTAGACTTTGGTCAGTTTTTGCTCCAAATGCTGTTACAAGCAAAAAATTAGCAAAGCATGCATATTCATCTTGTAATCTATGCACATATCTTTCAAGTAAAACACTTGGACTTTGGACTACTAATGGACGTTTCTTCTATTTTTTGATACCTCGACGCTTTATGTTGCAGAAATTATTCCTATTGACTGTATATGATATCTAAAATGTTGATGTGGATGTACTAATGTGGATTATTGACGAAATAATTTAGTTGTCAGTTTTACTACTTTCGGACAGAGATAGTTATCAATCGACAGAGAAGCCTTCAAAATTCTTCCTAAGTAAGGGGATATATTTACTTTATTATTTTAGGACAATTTTTAATTAATTATAAGCATATACTTCAAAAGTTACAATTGAGTTTCTATACAAATATCTTTATAACGTTATATTGCGTGCGCACGCACATTACCCGGTTGCGTTGCACTTACGTAAAGATGAGACCGGTACCAATCTCATTTCAGAAGCATTTTGTTAAATTACACCGTTTACTGCCTTCACGCCCACCAACTTCGAATTTAATGTTTTATTGTATTATAAAATCTAAATAATTAAAAGCGTTGAAAAAAAAACATTATAGATATCTTTGGATTTATGCCGCTCTTAAGAGACTTTTTGCTGCGAATGTCCAAATTGGCATAGAAAGAACGTCATTATATCCAGTGATACGCTTCTAATTAAAATCTTTTTGACAAGTACTTCTCCTATCTGCTTGACTACAGTAAAAATAACTTGCATAAATGTATTACAATTTGAATAAAAGAAACTATTTATACTGATTATTTTTATGTGTAAATATAAAAAGAAACGATTTAATCACCATAGACAAGCCGTTTCGTTATAACGCAACACCAGCGTGACGAGCAGATAGCACGCTTCCTGCAACTATTTCTTAATCTAATGCATATTGTACTATCAACATTACATTTTTACACTGTTCTGTGTATTTTTGTACTTACTAATTTTGAAATGGTTTTCATGGAACTTGTCGAAGTTCCACCTTCGTGTAAAATGACTTAATACTTACCATAATGTAAGACAATTTTAATATTCCACGTCTGACATGAAAAATGGGAATTCAAAGCTGAATTTACCGTGCTTTACATGAAAAATATTTACCATTATATTGTAGTGACCCATTACGACATCTTTCGAA
The DNA here is from genome assembly GCA_018235645.1 of Junonia grisea. Classification (NCBI taxonomy): domain Eukaryota; kingdom Metazoa; phylum Arthropoda; class Insecta; order Lepidoptera; family Nymphalidae; genus Junonia; species Junonia grisea. Next base: position 8,587 of record DVXP01001699.1, on the reverse strand, counting down.
TCGAAACAACTAGAGACTTAGAGAGATATCTATAATTTAAAAATCTTCTAGGAACGGATTTTAAGAAATTCCATTTTTATACTTAAAGGTACAAAACAGATAATTACGTTTGTATGCAAAATATTCATGAGCCAAGCCACGGGTTAGTTATAAAATAAGCTATCCCAATGACAAGTAAATGTATTAACCAATAAATATCCTGCGGTTTCGGTTCCGGTAATATCGAAAACCACATGACGTATTTATTTCACGCGTAGAAAACCTACAAGAACCGACACGTGTCCCGGGTGTCAGGTTGGCGGCAACCTTCAACCAATCAGGATGCATTATGATAAAACACGATAATGCTTGTTGCGAAGGTCAAGAACCTACCAGCTGTATAAATATTTATTTCTGCCATAAAATGAAAATACACGAGCCAATGCCACGTGCCTTTATAGTCATGGTACATGAAATGTGGAAAACCTCTGAAAATATATTTTATTTTTAAATCATTAAAAAAGTGTAACTACCGTTACTTTAACTTCTTAAACTACATTAAAAGTTTGATGAGTATAAAAAGAAACTATAATTTAATGTAGCCATACCAAAATGTATGCGTGAAATAATATTTTCTGGAAAGATTTCTGGAAGTTCCCTGTAAACCGAAATGAACATGGTAGAGGAATTTTTGTAAGAAGTGGATTAAAAATTAGAATCAATATATTTTTTTTGCTTATCATTTTCGTAAGATATGCCGTCAAAATAAAGTTTTTATTCAATTAAATTTCATAATAAACGATGCGTTTTAAAATTCGCACATAAATAAAAAGAAAGTTTGCCAATCAATATTTTGACGTGCCACTAAATCTTAACGAAGTTATGTAAAACGTTGAAAAGCAGATATCAGGGGCGTAGCTAGCGCCGTATCAGCCGTATCAATTATACGGGGCCCCGGGGCTATGGGGGCCCCCTAAAGTGCTTAAACAAAAATTAGAAAAATGCTATCTACAATATCACTTTTGTCTGAAAAGTTTTCCGGATGTTTTGAAAATTAGTGATTTTTTTTTATAGATTTGAATTTGCTCCTTCCGAATTTCTTCTTTTTCTAATTTTGTCGCTCGCGCGGTAATAGTTATTAAAGATTTTGCACCTAAAACCACCTATGTTGTTACTCATTGTTCGATAAAAAAGTAATTTTCTAAATTAAACTGCTGAAAAATTCCTATTATTTGAACAATAATAGGTTTTCTTTTTGTAAAAGCAATACTTACTTAAAGCGTACGAGCACCGCTAAGTCAGCCCAACTCGCATTCTCCTTCGATTTGTTTTTCTTAAACAAACAAGCTGCAAATCTCAATTGTTATTATTGTCAAGTACATATGGTACACCCATGGTACAACCAGTTTTAACAAAAAGAGACATTTTCTCTAGCTTAAATTAGTGTTGTTTTCGTGCTTCGTACATCGTCAGTCATTCACAGCTTACTGCTGGACATAGACAAGTTCATGCCAAATATCCGGGATCTTCGACAAGCCTCATCGAGTTCACTCCAGTAACCGCGCGTGGTTCGGCAGTCCAGCGGGCCGAACGGTATACCACACGAAGTTTGCTAAGACGCGGTCGCCACTCCACTCCACTCGTTTGCTCTAACGGCCGCTAAACACAAACGTGGCCGGCCCACTGTCACTTCAGCTTGCTGATTCTGTGACTTATGTAGGTTATTTTGGTTTTCTCGTGAATAATCTAATTTTCGATTTTGAGAGAAACTCCGAGCATGTCTCGCACCATAGCAGTCGCTAAGCGATTTTGAAGCTGTAAGAGACAGTACAAATCTGGCCTAAGTAAATGTTGTTCTGTACAACTTCGAGAAGAACGCTATCGACATTCACCGGTCTCAGCAGGATATTCCTGTTGAACATGACTTTTCCTTGTTTTATCCAAGTTCAAACGGAGACACACACTTCGGGAAAGTTGAAGTCATTTAGCATTTGATTCAGTTTTTCTAGTGTCTCTGCAAAGATGAAGATGTCGTTGGTAAAACTCTTACTGTCTCTACATTGACGTGGACTGGACTTGACGGCTCATCGAGTGTAGTCCAGGATTTTGAAGACGTTCCCCACCGCGTTGATGAGCTTTGGGATTATCAGGTCTCCCATCTTCAATTTGGATGGTCATAGTCGCGGCGTTGTAGTGACATCTCATCACTTCGACAATTTGCTCGTTGATTTGACATCTTTGCAAGGACTCTGAAACAGCTTAGGTTTCGATGGAGACGAAGGTTTTCTCGTAATCCACAAATGCTATATTATACTGTTCGATCTTCTGTATAATGTGCCCAATAGTATGAATGTAATCTACGGTGCTGTAGCCCAGCTTGGTCTGAAAGTTAGTATTCGTCGATCTTAGTGGCGATGGCGAGAAGTTTCGTAACGAACTATGAGAGCTTCTTATAAACCTGGCTAAAAAGTGAAGTCGGCCCTTTACATCTTTATGAAAGTCCCTCGTGTTTGAGCAACGGAGGGCCCTGCGCGTGATTTTTACTTTGCTTTGCCACGGCGAAGGTGCTTGAGTAGATGGAATTTTGCGTTTCTGCCTCATCAGAGCAGGGTTTTGGGAGAAAGATTAAACAGCTTATTGGAACTCGTCGGTGGAAAATGTCAAAAATCTGTTTTTTTGGGCGTCACTTTTTTTAATAAGGCGGTGAGAACGGTAAAAATACGAGGCGGCAAAGGTGCAAGAATTTCGCAAAGAGGAGGTTGAAAATTGAAATGTACTATGATCAATTTTCAAAACATCCGGAAAAAATTTCAAGTAACCTATACCTAAATATTAATTTCAATTGAATGCAACCATTGTTTATTTTAATTTTGGGGCCCCAAAAATTTTTTGATACGGGGCCCCGCTAAGGCACGCTACGCCACTGGCAGATATATCACATGTTATAAAACATATTAATTAACAGCCATTAATTGGAGATCGAAACGTAATGATCGTAACATAATTAAATTATTTCATCGATATTCATAGTTTTATAATTTTTAGGCAGTTTTATTTTTATATTAATTTTGTTGTTTCTCTACCTTTTACCTCCGTCTTCATTCACGTCGTCGTCGAAGATTTTATGTCATGTAAAAAAGCCAGTTACAACGCAAAAATATAGATGTTAAATATTTTTATATAAAAAAAAGAATTAAATAAAATTATCTGCATTTCTGCAAGTAAGTAATATATCGCTACATAATTTGACGTTAAATAATTTCGTATCATCATAATTAAGTTATTCACGTATACCTACACCTATTCGTCCATTATAACAACATTATATGGCGTCTTTTTTTATTTTCACCAACATAACCTTAAAATAGATATCTAAAAGTCTGATTAGAAAATGACATTATTGTAAGTCGCTTAAGGTAAGACAAGTTCATAGTCCCCTTCCAACCGTTTGTGTGGCGCCTCCATTACTTAGCAACAATTGATTTTCTTGCAAACGTGCAACGTACTCATTAATTTTCTCCATAAAAACAACCCTTTGCCCGTTCCGGTGGTTTCCTCCGCGCGTGCCCACATGACCTTTTATTTTTTACACTTGTATTAACATTCCTGTGATCAGTGCAACGGTTAATTAAACGTGTTCAATAATCTTTGATAATTGACGAGTTCGCATTAATTAAAATTAAAACAAGCCATTTTATTAAGTATTTTTTACACGTTAAACGCTTTTTCATTAAGACGCCACTATAAAATAAAGTGAACAAAATCCTAATCTTCATTTCCTTAATTCGTAAACCTGTTTATATTACATGTTCAATCGTAATACAACGACAGGCAGTACATTATTTCTATAAAAACAAAGCAGAACCTTCTAGAAATTCGATAAGGTTACAAGTTCACGTTGATTAAAGCCTTTTAATAATACCTATAGGTACAATGAATTCATTCAAACTACATTGTCTGCCTCATTTTAAACTGCATAATATCTAACCTTCGCTCTTTGAAACTATCACGGTATTGTACTTACCTTACGTAATTTGACATAAGCGAATGGGAAAGTAATCAGTTTATTTAAAAAAATGTAACAAAGGTACAAGGAACTCTTCTTGGTTATATAAAGCTAATGGGTTCCGCTGAATAGAGATAAACGGACTTATTATTCAAATACCTAGTACCCCGTTGAGATTTTAAATGCCATATTTTATAACAAGTTTGTTTCTATATTCGTGGCGTTTTAAATTTAGATACGTTGCCAATACCTATCATTAAAAATTGGCTTTTTAACGCAAAAAGGATTATTCAGAATAAAATTAGTAGACTGTAACATTTGTACGACCTAACAGTCTTAGCTAGGTGTAGGTATTAGCTAAGATTTATTGTAGCTGAAAAGTTCTGGAGTAAATCGTAAGTAATGGGGTCAATGACATCGGTATACCAAAGTTAATTATATTATTTCACGTGTATAAGGAATATTTAGGCACGCACACTAACTCATATAATAGGTATAGAATAAATCGTCACGCTTATCTCGGTATATAATGAGCGGATTTCTCGGTACGTTTAGAAATAAATTAGACTTATTTATATTGTAACAAGTGTGGATACCATAATTTTATGTAACATTGACATTTTATACAAAATACGGAGAATGTGTCATTTTGAAATTTACTCTTTATTTCAAACTTTATTGACCAATTTAATGGAACTTTGAAATAAAACTAGTTTGAACGGATTTAAATCGTATTTTAAGCGTATATTGATGATTTTTATAAATTTAATGGAACTTGGGACAAAAGACTAATTTAATTGATGGCATTCTCTGCTAGTACCATGTGGTAATCAAAGTCAAATTAACATTTGAGAAATTAAATTTTTAATGATACAAGCTACATATATCACAATTTTTAATTAGACAAGAATGTTGCTAGACATCTATAAATCTGTAAAGGAAAAAATTAATTATAATTATTGTTTAATTAATTATGATCTAATGGAAATCCGGTTGGGTACAGACGACATTTCTAACAGCTTCGTTAGTGTTAATATAAACGGATAAGTATTTTAAAAACTAGCCACTATCATTGGTACGAATTAAACTCGTTCCGATTAAGGATACCGAAGAATCGGTACACACTTTCATTGATACGATTAATTACGCACATGTTTTTTTTTATAACAATAAACGAGGTCGTTATAATTAATCGACTTTCCACGATCGATATTCGTGAGTTGTCAATAAATCTCTCCGTCATACATTCGTCAGTACTCGAGAAAGTTGATTAGGAACCGAATACTGCGGATTTATTCAATCGATTTAGCCAATGCCGGTTCAATGGAGACATTATGGGATGTACTTAGAAATTGTCCAAGCGATTAATAGATAGGTATAGGGTATCCATCAAGTTATTCGAAAATATCTTTGAAAACTTAAATTACTTGAAAATAACCTGTTAATTTATGATAATCGAATCGTACGTATAGGTTTCTATGTGGATTCAAAATTTCTAAAAAGTGTTGAAGTTAGCTGACTTGATTATCTATTGAATCAGCTGATTCAATAAATAAATCAATAGCTACAAATCTATTGCATTGAGGAAAAAATATTTGGATTCTCAAAAGAAGAATGGAACTTGAAAAGTCATTAAAATAAATTTATTTCTTATTCGTGTTTCTATTTCAATTAAAGAAATGATAACCGCATTTTTTTAAATTGATTACATTGTTATATGGTATATATTTATGGCGTTTTCTAGTAGGAGCGGAAAGTGGAGATTACATCCGACTTCCTGACGGCACTAATGTCTGATAAAATGGTTTTCGTAAAATATCAAACCGTGGAAGGTGTTTCTAAATAGAAGTGAAATTGCTGCCTTAATTACTTTACCGGAATGTCTAATTTCTGTGCTCTACATTCTCTATAATTGATTTGGGTAAAGAAATCTAATATCATTATTGTGAATGTAAGTATGTGAATTTCAAGAATATGCTGTTTATAAAAGAATATGTACACCTAATAGTAATATTTTATAGTTGTATTGATCACGCATATAGTTTTTTGGTAGCTATGTATCCACCTCAGCTCTGCTTGGCTACAAATCTCAGAATTATGAAAGTCCATATTTTCATTATTTGTAACAGTTTTATATAATACATTATAGTTATTCATATTCATTTAAGTAATAAAAAATATGAAAAATCACTTTATATGATTACGGAAATCGATATCGACCGGCCTTGTGCGTCTGACTTTAAATTAAGTTGTTTAAATCCGATTAATCTTAAAATAGCGTGTGAAACTTGTCATATGCATACATACGATCTCTAAAATATCTTCAAGTGGTCGCAAATGATATGCAAACATTTCTCACCTCATAAAAGTTCATTATGACGCCGATATTTGACGCCTACATACCTCATCTAGCCCTTTCCTACTTTCTTCGACCCACTGACATTTAACCTTCAAATGCTTTAACGGATTTGATATTACACGCATCTTTGTGAAAGATGTTAGGGAAAAGTGTTATAAGTTGACGGTTACGGCTTCTTGTGTTTTACATTTGAAGTGGTGCATCATAATCGACACGAAAATACTTATTGTTAGACAAAGTGATAATTAGAATAACTAGCAAACTACACAGGGAAAAGAATAGAGTATTGATTCATTGACAAATGGCATACATACTTTATGTGAATTCTTTCAAGATTTATCCTCAGGGTATTATGATCATTTAAGATGAAATGGATACATTTCTAAAGCTTCGCTGTAGTTACTCGGTCACACAGCCTATTTGGCTAAATGCCCACTCATGATCGTCAAGGGTCTAAAGTTTAAATCCTGCTGAGACAGAATATTTGGTACGATTTGGAATTGAAACTTCTTTTTAAATTTTTTAATAAATACCTACTATGATATCATAATATTACCGGTCTTCGAACTGGCATCTACTAAATTGACCGATACGCACGTTTCCAATTTTCTATTGAGTACAATAGAAGATTAAAACAAAAAGTGGATGCATGACCTTGCAAAGTCAATGGCACTATGACTGTACATTTCTTAGGGACTAAAAATAATCGGATTTAATAATATATAAAGCATATCCTTTTAAGACGACCTTGTATGAGATTAATTTTCCTTTTACCGTACAAAACGTATGTGTAAGGCTTCGTTCATACGATCCCATTTGCTTCGATTTTGAACTGACTTCGAAAGAGCTTATGCTTTTTAATTTAGTTATAAATATTGTTTCTCAGAATATATACTTATATCTTACTTCTGTAATTGGCGTTATACTGTAAAAACCTTTAAATATTGCGTATACTGTGGCAAAGGTCTGTCTATTAATTCGAAAGTCGGGAGCTTAGTCCACTACCCAATGCGAGATGAATTCAAACACAAGCACTTGAAAACTCAACATTAATAAAAAATGTTTAATCGCCAGTAGAAATTGCATTGTAACCATTATTCATAGTAGTTTACTTGTAGTCATCGGCTCTCCCTGGAGCATAAACCTGTAATAAATGTAGGTGGCTACAGGACATTCGAATACACGTCGAGACCACCCACGCATAAATGCGACGGCTCATTATAGGACTAGCAGACCCCGGCTCCGCACGGGTTTTGCAAATTTTTTGAAAAGTTAATAAGTATAGGCTATGTTGGCCGGAGATGACGTAGCTTCCCAACAGTGAAAGAATATTTCCAAATCGATCAAGTACTTTCGGAGTCTATTCATTTGAAACAAACAATCAAATCTTTCCCCTTTATAATATTAGTGTAGAAAAATATCCCTGGTTTGAACGTGACTTAACACGTAAGTCACGAGTCTCACCTTTATGCGATATAGCAACAGTCATGTGGGGCTCCAGCCCGATCGCCTTGGATTTCCGCCCGATATCGCTTTTGTTAATTGTTTATACCTAGAGCATATTTTATGACCAAACTGCGTTCACTTTTCATTACAACAATTTTTTTTTTAATTATAAAATGAACTTAAGAATTATTTTGTTTTTTTTTCTTTTCCGTTTTTATAAGATCGAAAGTGATCAGATCAGATCATTCGAAATTGTTAGGGTTAGTGTTAGTTCAATTATCCAAATTCTAATTTAGGATTTAAATGATGTGAAATGTTTTCTGCCTCAATTTATGAATACCTAATTTCACCGAAATTATCTCGAAAAAGGACTGAAGAACAAAGGGTTAAATGTGGTCATAGTCGTGCTAAAAGATAAATAAAACAAATCATTATACTCAATATTAAAAAAATAAGATTTTTATTAATTACAATCTGGTGCAATCAGACTGGTGCCAAAAGTAAACCAATTTATTTTTAGTGAACAAAAAACCTGTACATAAATTGTTTATGCTTATTTCAATTAACGAAATCGATTTAGCTGTCAATATCTACTTGTGTAAATAAAAGTTAATTTTTTTTTTTTTACAACTTATTATTGATATTGTTTTTTATGAGAAATTAAACCATTTATAGATTGTGGCATGCCGGCTCCGTTCAATTTAAAATATGATAAAAATACGCTTAAAGTTAAAGATCACTATAAAAATAACAGTTGTCTCGTTTTCGACTGGCGATTGATTTTTTTTTCTCACAAT
>DVXP01001698.1:0-14312 GCA_018235645.1 Junonia grisea | reverse complement strand
GCTAGCCAGGGTTTGAACCCGTGACCTTTGGTTAAGATCCACGTGTTCGCACCACTAGACCATCTCGGCTCTATTTTCTCTCGTTGTGGCATATTAAAATGAAGGTGGCCCATATCCTGGACATCTGAGTACTGATTTGAATGATCCTTTTTTGTTCTTAATTTTGATTAAGCCATTGCTAGTAACAATTTCACTATCGATATATGATTAGGACATCTATTTAATGTTCATATCAATTATACTCGATTAACTTGATTGGGGATACGATTTTAACAACAGTTGGTAGTAAAAGACGAGATACAGCAAATGGAGTGTTTTCATTTCTCTAGTTTAGAAATATTTAAATGTACGTACGGAAATAAATAAAGGTGACTAATTAACTAATCGAATAAATAATAGGACCTGCGCACACGAGATATTTAGATCTGAACTGTGACTTTAGTGCGTCACAAAATAAAACCGTTTGACATGATACATGCTTTAAAAATACATCACTTGGGGCAAATAAGGCACTATTATTCGTGTGTTAAATCCGACTAAATAAATTGTTTATTTCGGCAGTCCCATTGTTCCTTGATTGCGCAGATTTCTTTACAAATTAATTAGTCATCCTTATATTTAGACTTAGTCTAGAGCGGCATATCTGTTTGAGATTTAGAATTTGGATAATATGCAGGATTCATTTGACAGATTATTGATATTCTTAATATACCGACTGATGTTAAACGTCATATTTTCAGTTAACGAAGACAAACAAATGCCAGGAAGCACAGTTACGTAGATTCAGTATAAAATTCAAGCATTTTGACACTTATCATTATCTACATCGTTTCTCCTTTAATTCATAACCGAAACTTACAACAATTATAGAAACATTCAACAATAACACATAGACAGTAAACCGTACAAACAATACATTAGAACGTACAATATCGAGATAAAGGTCGCCGCATAAATCTCGAGCCAGTGCTCCGTTAGCATTTTGTACTTTTTAACGTTAGCAAACCGCATTTTTATTCAAAATAGCCACTTAGTAAATAAAATATGTCCGTATCTAAAACAATAAACATCCCCTCGGCTCGTTTTCCTACCACCGGGTTTCCTTTTTGTGTTTTTTTAATGCTCGTGAAACGGCAGCTGCGGTCGGGACGAGGGAATACATTCGCGGCGCAGTTTATGTGTACACCTTACTTTGTAATTATGGAATTATGTGTAGGAAGGTAATTGTTTGAGCCTATGATACGCTATGATTATAAAATATGCTATAAAAGTCATGTTTAGCTTTATAAAAATATTTTCTTAAAGGGTAGGTTATAGATTATATAGATTATAAGTAGACATTATATTTATAATATGTGTCAGTAGTTTACGTACAGGCATGGATCCCATGTAGGTACACCTTACTGATGGATTAATATGTAGTGAGGTAATTTCAGCGCCATGAATTAAACATATATAGTGTCGCACTATTTTATATTGAACTTTGTGAAAATATTAAAAAAAAATAAACGATACAATGAAAATATATGTCCCTAATTAATGTTCAGGTGTAAACGTACCTACGCATATATCGTGCCTATACCTCAATATAGCTTTTAGAAATATTATTCTATTGGTCGGCTGCTATAAGTTGAACTTACGAGTAATATTATGCCTTTCTTTCACTGTTTTATTTCGATTTAATTGAAAAAATGCAGTTTTTTTTAAATAACGATATCATCATATGCATCCTTATTGGTTAAATAATAGCAAACGATGATATTCTTAAAAAATTATTATACTAGTTATTACTTACTTGTCTCCTGCGATTGTATTACTGGATTTTGCGAAAAGCAATAGCAATTTATGTGCAACCCAAGAAGGGTTAAAGGGTTAAAAAAACATTTAATTATTAATAAAAAATACTATGTCTATTTTAAAATTAAAATAGAAATATATATGTTTTATTTTAATAGTAAAAGAAGGTATGAAACGACATCAAAACTTTTTAAATGTTCGAAGTGGTAGAAAAAAAACTGAAAATGTATTGAAAGCACGATACCAATATAGAAAAATTTCTAATAAATTATAATACTCTAATAAAAATATGATTTTAGGCATTAACTAAAGTTTAATTTTAAGTTGTAAATATTTTTATTACAAAAAATTATATGAAATAGAAAGGCTTATACAATATTATGCAAGGGAGTGTCTCCGTACCCGTGGGTAATGTTACCGAAAAATGTTTAGTTTCTGAAGAATTAGCATTTGTTTGGACCTCGTTTACAATAGAACCACTCTTGTTTGTATTCTTACTTTTAATTATATCATATACTAATATAATAAAGAAAGAAAAATTGTGTAAGCTCCGGAAGGCCGGTATTACTGGACCTATTTTTGAAACTATTATTGAATAAAATTTGAAGGGAATATTATTCTAGATTGTCGTAGGCTATATTTTATGTTAGGTTCATTTATACGAATATGTATACCATCTACAGTAGAACGCCGATTATCCGAACGCCGATTAACCGAATCTGTCGTAAGAGTAATTAATATACCTTTTTTTTGTTTCTCTGTGCCTTTGTTATTCTTGTGAATTTCTATTAAAGCCTGATGAGACTGCAACTTTGATCGAGATGTTCAAGTGAGTGTTATTGTAGAACTGTGTTTATTGAACTAAAAAACGTTTATTCTATGTGTGACAGTTCGTTTGTCTTCATTGCTAGTAAATGTCTGATTATCCGAATTTTCGATTATCCGAATCGACCCCGGTCCCAATTAATTCGAATAATCGGCGTTCTACTGTATATGTCTTTTAGGTAACGAATTATTTGTAAAGTGGCTACTGGTAGCTGCTGTCTAGTTGTGTGCTTATATCGCGACACATGCAATCATAACTTGGAGAAATTGCTAAAACATTTTTAAGTTGGTGGTGAATAGACAAAACAGTTTGTATCGATACTATTATTAGGCATATAGCTAGAATAAAATCTCAATAATATAGTCCTTTAACTCACATTATCGTGTTTCGTTCATAAATATATATATTTTTTACTATTAACCCAAGATCTCACTGCGAATTTCGTACCCATTTGCTGCTATACAAATGAATATTTTTGAGCAAATTTTGATAGGCAACACTGAAGGAATGTTTTTCTTATCACTTTTATAACTGTTCATAAAAATCGAATTGTGAATGAATAACTGTGGAGCTATTCCGACCAAAAATCGAGACTCACTCAAGTGAATTTAGTCATTCGGTCTGTCAAATTTGAATTGTAAAACACTTTCTACACGTGAAATGTTTGTGATGGGATCTTGGGCTATGTTTCAGTTATTTATTTTATCCGCCTATTTAGTTTCGTATCCTTCGTTGACGAACTATCTTATCCGTCATATACATTTTTAAGAAACAATATAATATTATGAAATATGAATAAAATATATAAAATGGTTATTGTAGATAGTCTATCAAAATATACTGAATAACTATAAGATGAATATCTGTAGTACTATAATGTAACAGTATCAGATTCGCTTGAAAACTGCCCTTTTATAATTTTATATGTGATTATAATTTAGACGTAAGTGCATGATTTGGTTGTGATGTGATTTCGTTTTTCATTGTAATGATTGTTGGAACATAATAATTTCAAGTATAATAATTTGAAGAAAAAATGAAAGATGCTATTATAGATATATCTTTTTATTAATGTAAAATTAGTTAAAATGTTAATTAATTTACTCAAATCCCAATTAGAGAAGGAGTAGCCCGTCATTTAAATTCTTATAAAGTAGCGATAGGGTTGCTAATACTTTTATTCATATTTTGGAATATGATTTTATAAATAATGATCTTTTCTTCATAAATTCTTTCTTAAATACTGTTATTATTTGTGTTCCAATGACCTATATTTTCCAACGTCGTGCCAATCTATGGTGATTGTTGGCGAGATGTTAAAATTGGTACTGAGATCGATTTTTTATGTATTACGCTACAAGACTGTTTGTAATATAAAATAAAAAAAAATCAATTTTACTGAACTTTTGTTTTAATATAATTTTTACCTGGAATACTCCCAGAATGGTTTGTTAATAAGATACGTACAAGCTTTTGTTTGAGCAAATTGAGCATAATTTAATTAGTTTCCTTATGTATAATGTAAGAGTTAATAAAAGAAACAACATTTTTATATCACAATAATTTATTTTTACAAATGAGTTATGGATCACAACAGCTCTCACAAGGTAAATAATTCTTCGAGTTTAGTTGAGACAATGTTAAAAGAAAAATGAAAAATTCTCGTGAACAAAACGAAAAGAAAAATTATACACAACTAAAATAAAACAAAATCATTAAGTTGAAAAAGGGGAATTAACTAGACACGAAGAGGCACTGTACTTCTACACGAGACGAGAAATAAGTCGCAAAATTTGAGCTCATCGTAAAGTCACTAGGTAATAACAATTTTCCTATCTATTCAACAACCCGAAAGCGGTCACTCTTAGTGATAAAATTTCTTATTGTATATCAAACATGACAACAACTATACCGATATGGAATATTTGCGACTACAAAAATTTTGGTCCCGTTTTTTTGGGGCGAAAGCGTCGGCAGTATCGTTTCGGCCTACGTAACGTACATTACTCTTTAAAAAATCATCTAAACACTTACGTCTACGAATATAGCGTCCGAGACGATCGACACGTTAACAATTTTCTTAGACATTGAGCCGCTGCGGCCGGCGCGCCGACAATAAGTTAACCGCGGAGTGGGGAGTATGTACACCTCGCCGCGCCGGCCGCTCGGCCTCACTTAGAACACATTTACAAGCACAGTAGTTGGCGTTTCATTATGCATTTTGTACCTTCGGTGTAGGAACGCGATTACTCGACGAACTCGCGGCGTCCGATCTACGTGTAGTCTCACTACTATTTGTGCCGACTGACTATTTGAAATCAATATTATGAAAATCGAACACTTCGTAGCTCGTTATCGATGGACGCACTTAGTATCCAGACTGCTCCCAATCGTGGATAAACTGACACGACTTCGACCCCCGATCGACAATAACAAGGATTTACAATCTTAAAATATTTAGTATTTCATCGAATTATCACTAACATAATTAAATATACCAACAGTGGTGTCAATTTATGTCTAACTCACGATCGTTTCACGAGTTCGCGTAATCGGGTCCCTACTTTAAAAATATACAAACGAACTTAGTCTAACGTCTTATTTACAGGCGGCGCCGGGACTGGCCGCGGCGCCGCACTAACACATAAGTAATACATCGCAACTTCGACGTGCGGCCCCCGCACTACAGGCGATATTGTTATTAGTGATACGACTCAAGTACAATTTTATTTCTCGAGTCACTCATTTTTACATGAATCGAGTGCTCAAGTTATTCAAATTTTTGTGTTTAACATCATTTAATATATTCTATATTAATATTAAGAATAACAATAAATTTTACATTTATACATGACATGTAATAAACAGCATACAATGACATAATGATTGAATTTACTGTTGGTTTACAAATGAACATTATACTTGTAAGTAATCTTTTAATAAAGATTGAGCCAATTTGTCGCAATGACTTAGCTTGTTAACAATGACAACAAGAATATAAGAAGTATGTCAAATTTGACCCAATATTTTCTCATTCGTTTGTTGAAGGCTGGTTGCCCTTAGATTCCTGATTCGATTTCCAAAATCATTACCACTAATCGAGCACCCGAATGTTCTCGTCCAAATGACGTTACAAAATTTCCATTGGAAAACGATTTCCAATATTCGTTTCATAATTCAAGACAAATCTCGATGCAAAAAAACCTGTAACTGCGTAAAGCAGCGAAACCGAATCAGGCAACCGGGCTTGGTTGACACTAACAATCGTCTCGAGTCGCATCACTACACATCACCGCACATCACATCACTGTCACAGAGCACAGAGCACGGTCACGGGTCAGTCAGTGTCGTGCCGGCGGCGGCGCTAGACGCGCGCTCGCCACAGGCAGCACAGCACGCGCTAGCACAGCACGGCGCGGTCCTGAGCCGCGCGCAGGCGCAGGCACGGCGCGGGGCACGCGCAGCCGCCGCACTCCGCGTGCGCGGCGTGTGTGTGTGCGTGCGCGTGCGACAGCTTCGCCGGCTTCTCGTAGTCCGGCTGGAACTTCTTGCACAGAGCTAGTACTGACGGTGGATGTGACTTTCTTGACACCTGGAACGAATGATATGAGAATTAATTGGTTGCTGGACGATAATTTTTAAATATTATTAAGTAATGATAGCGACATTTCTGGCTATTGAGGATTAGGAGCAGAATTCCTAAATGATTCACTAATATTTATTTGTACGGATCTACCCATAATACCTCAAATACCGGATAATGATCTTTTCACCACATAGGTAATAACATTCTAACTCAAAGAATAACACATTGAATCAGATGAATGTTCACCATACATCTGATTGAATGATGAAATGATCTGATTGATGAAAAACAGTAGCAAAAGCAAAGAGCACAAATCTCTGAGTTTAGGTACTAAAAAAAAATATTTCATATTAAGGGGCACTAAGGGTATATGTACCCTTATAGGTAGGGCGGGGTGTAGTACAAGTGGTACGTACGAGCGCGAGACTGACCTTGGGCGTGGAGGGCGCGTCGGGGAAGGGCGGCGACGCGTCGCGCGCGTGCGCGTGCTTCAGCGGCTTGTCGCGCTCCTCTTCTGACTCTGTGAAAGCATAATGAAGTATAAATACACAATAAAGAATCGGAACAATGATGCTATTATCAAAATTAATAATAAAATGTCTTAATAAAAACCAAGAACTAAGAAGTTTATAAATCAAGAAATGAATCTCACCTTTGTTTTCGTGTGCACCATTGGTCCCATTGCATTCACTAACTCCATTGTGGCCATTAACTCCGTTAACTCCATTGACAGATGTGACACCATTGACTCCATTAACACCATTGACAGAAGTGACACCATTGGTACCATTGACAGAACCGATTCCATTGACACCATTGGAAGTGACTCCATTGGAGGTAACTCCATTGACTCCATTGGAGGTGACTCCATTGACCCCGTTGGAAGTGACCCCGTTGACCCCATTGACCCCAGTGTGCTCGTCGGCGTCGTCGTCGCTGGCCACGTCCGCGGTGCCGAAGCCGGCGCCGACGATCGCGCGCGGAATGTCCGTCTCGTCTTTCAACCAGGGGTGCTCCAGGCACTCTTCCACTGTGAGACGACCCCTGGAAAAATAAAATGCACGATTAGGATATGAATATCATTTTAGGATCATTTCATATAATTCTAAATTACCGCTTTTTAAAGGCAAACTTGGAGCAAGATTTAAGTTTTAAAGTTACAGAAAGTTTTAGCAAGTATTTACTTTTTTATCTGTAGTCTTGAAAGGCTATCTAATACAATGTATTGTGGTTTAAGCTTGATTAAGTTTATGTCTCACTATCATCAATATTTTAAGAGACTAGAATAGCAAAAGATCGTCAACTGAAGAAAACCACAAAATAAATTATAAAAACTTGGCTCAAACATTGGCAAATCCTCATGGCTTCAGTAGAAGACTCAACATCGTCCCTACTTAGTCCAATTTCATAAACCTAATACTCACTTCGGATCTACAACAAGCGTCTCCCTAATGAACTGGATGGCACGCTGCGAGACGCCGCGGAACAGGTCTCGCGGGAAGGACAGCTGGCACTGCGCTATGTTCAGGTACGTCTCCTGCTTGGTGTCGCCCGCGAATGGGGAGTACCCACTCAGCAAGACGTACGCCAATACGCCTACCGACCAGATATCCGCTGCCAGGGACAACGGCTCGTACGAGAGGATTTCTGGTGCTGAAATGTGGAAAAAATGGGTCAAAATTCGGAGAAAGATGGTCTGATTTCTGGCACAAATTTTGGGACACGGTAATGTTGATTAAGACTTTTGATTGAATCATATAGAACTATTAATTAATTTGAAAAAAAAATACGTATTCTTAACGATTCTCGAATATGTTTTTCGACAATAGATACATGATAGATAGCATTCGTGTCATGATATACAGAAACAAGCGTCGAATATATTTTAGATTTCTTGTTTCTAATGATTAATACCAAAAGATATGTACCTATATTAAGACAAGAATTCCAAACATCTTAGGTTTTTTTCTCACGAGATACACAAGTTATTAATGATGAAGATATTAAGATTTTGTTTATGCAAATTATTCGACATTATAAAAACGAGTCTCACTTCCACCTACGTTAATTTGTACATATTAGTATAAATCATAGCTCGATCCGTGTTCGTAAACGTTTCAAGTTTTACGACCAATAAATAACGTATGCTTTTTAGACTAGAACCGATTCATATCAATTACAAAATAAATGTATGCGATGTTGAAACCCCATTATCTTGTAATTTCCATGAAAATCATAAAACGCGTTATGGTTTAGAGAGCGACGTCTCGCCTTGGAAGTGCATCTAATTAGTATGGGATGTTGTAATGTGGAATATAAAAGGGAAAACAATGTAGAGAAGCTAAACGCTCTTGGTGCTATTAATCATAAAGTAGATTTTATATTTGCTCATAAAAACATTGGCGGTGTAATATATTATAATGATTCTTGCATTAGCCCTTTCAATTTAATTATATTACCAAGGTTAGAATTAATAAAGTTCTATTTATGTCCCTTCTGGTGATTAATCTTACTATACTTTCGCCCTTTATGCCAACCTTAAAAAGATTTTGTTTTGGCAAAAGTATACTTGCGCATGGGCAATACCTTTCCTAGTTTAAACTAATAAGATATTTTTTTAAATATTTTAAAGATATGAAATTTAAAAGAAATTAAATATGAAATTTAAAAATTTTAAAGAAATGCCTCTTGCATTTGATCTGTAAACTCACCAACATAATCCCTTGTGCCCAAAATTTCTCTGACATGCGCGCCTGGCTGTATTGCGCGGCTGATGCCGAAGTCGCATATGAGCAGTTCTTCGCCCTCAGCGGACAGTAGCAGGTTCTGTGGCTTCAGGTCGAGGTGGGCCACCCTGCGCGCGTGCAAGTGAGCCAGCCCTTCTAATACGTGACGGAGGGCCCGTCTGGCCGCGCCCTCTGATAGCCGCTCCTCCTCATCTAGAAGTCTCTGTAGTTCACCACCCGCGCATAACTCTAGCACTATGGCGACTTCTGATCGTGTTTCATACACCTGAAAAATACCATGGTATTTCAAATATTAAGAAGACTATATTATATTGGGAAATAACATGAAGTCATAGATTTTATTGGTGATTTCCTGAAAGGTCTCTAATAATTGTAAGCAGGGGGCAGACGATTAAATTGGATGCAGTTCTTTGTCTAGCAGATGTCCATTTAAGTAATGCGTACTGCTTTGTTGTCTGAGCTGATAGTTTAATTGTGACTCGTTATCGAATTATTTCTTAAGTCAATGAACTTAGGAGCCATCAATAAAACATCTTAGTAAAGGGGAAGTGTAGCTTAATAGTGCGAGATGAAAGGAATGGGGGTCCAGTAAAATGTAATATGGACATGCCATTTTATGATATTACGTTTTACTAGACCCCTTTGCCTTTTTTTAATTTTTTTCAAATTACCATACTAATAATTTATTACTACTTCCTCCTTATCTTCTACTCTTTAAGTTGGCAACGCATTAATGTTTTCTTTATTCAAGCAAATGTCCACGTCGGCCACGGTGGAGATCCCTCAACTTCAGGTGACCTGCCTGCTGTTAACCCTATTTTAAGAATAACTGACCATAGCAACTCACCTCATGTAAACTCACGACGCGCGTGCAGTCGGCGCACAGCGCCAACACAGCCACCTCGTGCTGTATCTCGCGCGTGGTGTCGGCGGCGCGCCGTCGCTTGCGGATGAACTTCGCGGCGTACTCCTGCCCGGAGACCAGGTGGCGGATCTTGCGGACCGACGCGAATTTTCCCCTGGAATGATAATGTTTGGTTTAGCATTATGTGCAACTGCTGCTTGTATTCTTAATTGTTGTGGACACAATCATTTAGACGCGATAGGTAATCATGAAAGCTAGTAAATTTCTTGGTAATTTGGAACCTATATCGTATTATTTCGAAAGAATGGGCAATTCAGCAATTTCTCTATTAAATTCATTTTCATGGATTGTTTTTTAAAACTGCTTACAATCCTAAACATATTGGATTCGTTTGAAAAAGTTGTCGTTGAAATAGGGTATACAATTTTATAACACTATATTTAATAACATAATATAACAATAATTAATTAAACCAAATTACACAAGATTGGAGCATAAAGATCATTCAGCAAACAAATCGCATGTATTATCCACACGAATAGTAACTTCCTGGAACGGTACGTGTAAAGTGTTGTAATTGGGCAATCTCGCGACGACAGGCGAAACGCGATAAACATCTCATGAAGGGCCATTACGAGTTCATTTGTCGCGGTAATAGCTCGCACGACGTCCGCGAGCTAATGTATTCAAATCTTCCTGAATGGGCGTAATTAGACAGTGATACACTCGTCTTGATCACGAGCTCTTCCTGTACCGTCGCTGATGATTTGTAACGAGATCAAAGCTTATTATTATATATTATGTTTATTAATCGCATTGAACAGCTCCTGAGACGCGGTCTATTTAAATTTTAGAATTATTCTGGCAGGCTTTTTAGCTTTAGAAATAACATCGCCAGGTACTTGGATACATTGCAATATCTCACTAATGATATATAAAAAACGATCTCTTATATTAAGCTCTTTTATATTTCAATGACAATCTGTAGTAATGTTATAAAACAACGATTAATATAGAAACTGATTTCCTTGTCATCCAATATAACGAAAACTTTCTGTACCCTTCTGTATTAGGAATAATTCTTAGTTTGTACCGGACCCGTAACTAAGCCTTCATTTAAAATGACTAGAAACAAGAGCATGTCTAAGATACGTGTCTGCCCACATCGCTGAGCTGAGGTGTGCGTATGAAATTAGCGAGTTTCACGGCTAATTCCGAGCGGGATATAAATCTGCGCTTTCGTTGTGCACCGCAATTAGCCGCCCGGCGCCGGACCTAAACGGACTGTCAGCTAGACTATAACGGTGAAGACGTATGAGATACAATTTTATTGCTGTTACCGAATAGGATTGTTAGATTAAATAGCTTTGTTGACTTATAGTTCATATCTTAGGTTTTCATAAATTAATTTGTCCTTTTGAAGACAACTCTTTGCGTTCACGGCTAATTCCGACCGGAGTATAAATCAGCGCTTTCGTTGCACACCGCAATTAGCCGCCCGGCGCTGGATCGCTCCTAAACGGACTGTCAGCTAGACTATAACAGTGTAATATGTGTTAGGATATTATTGCTGTTAGTTGGTACCGAATAGATTTGTTAGACAAGACAGCTTTTGTTGACCTATTGTAGATTCATTGTATCCATTTAGAGGCTGGCAATGCACTTCTGGTTACTCTACTCTTCAGTTGAGATATTACTGATTTTTTGTCAACAATTTTTTCACTGTTTAGAATTTGAATTAATTTTCACATTGGTATGAAAATAACGACGTTTAAATACGACTTTCACCGCTTTTTATACAAAAAAAAAATCAGAAACCTTTCAAAAACCTGGACTAGAATAATAAGGCCAAACCCTTTGAAAGAGCCTACCCCGCTGCTACCTAATGCTAGGAAGATAAAAAAATCCAACTACAAGGAGAAGCATATCAGTTGCTACGAATATATGAGATCATAGGAAAATTACAATAAATCCGCACTCCTCCAGGCAGCAAGAGTCACGCTAAGTCAATCAATTAGACGTCACCAGGCGTTGCGTGGCGTGAATACGACGATCATTTCAATGTTAATGGCGCCGCGGTGGCCGATACACAAGTCGCCTAGTGGGATGGTATTGAGCTATGGGGGAATGCACTGAGATTAATTATTACGTGAGAAAAATACTGTTCAGGTTGTAGTGGGCCATGCAGTCGTGAAGCATAGGACTTTTACAATCAGCCATACCTGGTGGTATTATCCTTGATACCGCAATTGAATTTACTTAGGCAGATTATAAAGTTAGGGATTGTCAATTAAGATAGTTAAAACATAAATTATAAGTTCTTTCGAGCAATAGAAATATAATTAAAAAAACCTTAAGACAAATTGTATGTACATGACGGGTACAGGGAACATACGCTATAAGCTTAAGCTTAGAAGGATTAACCTGATTTCAACAAAAGATATTAGGCAAGTACCTAAGACAAAAACAAACAATGAAATTTTTATCCAATATAACTCTTTAGTTTCTTTTCACTGTTTTAAACACTATTATAGTAGGTATAGTTACAACCTCAGAAAAAACATAAATGTTGACAAATATAATCTTTAATATATTTCTAAATTTACAAACCCAATTATATTTCTAAATTTACAAACCCAATACTTTTACATTAAGCTGTAGGCACTGAAGAAAATTGTAATACGTGTTTGCATACAACTTCAGAGATTGCAAAGGGCGTGTAAAGATCAATAAGGCTTACAGTTAAGTAGGTCAGCCTCTCACTCTTGCTGAACAGTGAACACACCTGTTAACGCGTTGTGCGCACAATTGCATATTGTTTGTGTCAAATTTTAATTAAGATCGTTTGTACGAATAAGGTTCTTAGGGTTGGCACAGTTTTGTTCAAAAAGTACCTATTTGTTATATTGTCCATATTATTTTCAATTCATTGAAATGAAACTACTTTAAGCGGATTTTAATCGCGTATATTAATTATTTTTATCATCCCGACGTTTCGAGCACTTCACAGCGTTCGTGGTCACGGGTAGACTCTACCCGTCTAGTTTTATTTCAACGAGTAATAATCGCGAAAATCGAAGACAGTGTTATTTTCAATTCATTTCAAAAAATATATGGAGAAGTAAGTAGGTATATCAAATATCTTTAGCTTAAGATGAATTTTAAAAAGTATATACCATAAAATCAATTATGATAATGGCCGCTCAAAGTGTAGCATACCAATTTTATCAAAGAAATTTCTCTCAAAATGGACAGAACCACTTTGATATAATTTAAAAATTTATGCCATCCGACTTCCCACGAAAGTAAAGCGACAGATTAAACTTTTTGTATGTCAAGAAATTAATTCAATTTGATTCCCAAACGATCTCTGATTGCGGTTAATCGTTATTTTGTAAAAACTGGTGCAGATGCGCGCGCGCAGGGCTTGCGGGCGGGAGGGGGGAGAGCAGGGGCAGAAGGGGGGGATGATTTTCGGCGAAACGGACGCACCTGCCGCAGCAGCTGGCCGACAGGGACCGACAAAAAGACCGAATAGCGGCCGCTGATTGGCCGCACCACAGTCTCGCAACTAACAGATTTTTATGCACATACTGTTAATAAAATTGACATAATTATGCGACTAAGATATTTAAACGATCTTTAAAAGTCTGCTAACAGGCGTTTTAGTAATTTATGATATTGTTTAGTTAATAAATAAACTTCATTCAGTGTTTATGGTAAGTAATTAAGTATGAACAAACCTAACGTCTTTGATTCGATTTCCTTGAAAATGTCAAAAAAATTCAGTAACACAGATTCAGGAATAATCAAACTGGATATTGGACCTGTTTTATTTAACTAAAGTTAAATTTAAATTTCATTTTACAAAAAAGTTAAAAATATACTTTACTTGACTTCACAAATACAACGTCGTTAATAAATTACTAAAGGGATATAAATCGATGCAGTAACAGCGTTATTTATCTGCACAACGCACCATTAACGAGTAGGTATCAAAGTCACCTATTTGATTTGAGATGAACTTTATTTTTCATTTCCATTTTACTAAGGAATGCAAGATTGGCGCATAGACGCACAAATAGCACTATAAAAAAACAACACTTCTCTCCAACTAGAACGTTTATACGACAATTTCTTTTTAGATACCTACTTATGCATGTTTCACGATATTTTATTTTATTGGTATTTGCTTAAAGATCATCTAGCTCTTGGAAACTGAGAACAGCTCATGAATACTGGGCTTGGTTTGAAGTACAATTATAAGTTTTGATTACATACTTAAAAATTCCTATAAATTGTAGGTAGGTCTTGTTTCTTTTACATCCGAAATTTACTTATTACCCACTTCCATTTTGCTCCCGACTAATAATAAATAATAAATAAATAAATAAATAAATACGGACAAATCACACTGAGCTATCCCCAAAGTAAGTTCGAGACTTGTGTTATGGGATACTAACTCAACAATACTAGATTTTTAATAGATAC
>DVXP01001697.1:0-14313 GCA_018235645.1 Junonia grisea | reverse complement strand
AACCTTTCGGTTTCTTAATCACTCGTTTAGTCGTTTTCACCGTTTTCGTGTCTCCCGTCTCCGAAACGACTGTGGTGATTTTAACTTTCTCGGGAGTCTCCTCGATCACCTGAGCCCTATCCGGTTTGTGTAAGTCTTCAAGAGGAATGAGTATATCGTCAATGAATTCCTCTGTCTTGTGTACAGACACAACCGGGGATTTTTCGTCTTCGAGTTCTGTTATGATTTGTGTAGTTTCGAGTTTTGTACCTACCTTCCTTTTAATGACGCGTTTAGTAATTTTTTTCTCGATCGGCTTACCTTCAGGTGTCTCAATTTTTTCTACGATGGTTTCTTCTGGAAGTTCGACGATTTCTGCAGGTTCTGTTTTGTCTTCTTGTGGTACCTCATTTTCTGTTACAGAAACTATCGTAACGGGTTTCTCATCACCTCTTTCCACGGTAGTAATCTCAGTCGTTTCCTGCTTCTGACCCTTTTGCTTTTTTATTACTCGTTTCGTAGTCTTCACTGTTTGCGTAGCCCCGGTTTCAGTAATTATCTGTGTGACTTTTACCTGCTCAGGGAGCATTTCAACTACTTTAGCCTTATCGGGTGTAAGTAAATCGTCAAGTTGTGTGGTTGTGTCGTCAATGAGTTCCTCTGTTTTGTGTACAGACACGACCGGTGATTTGTCATCTTCGTGTTCTGTTATAATTTGTGTGGTTTCGAGTTTGGGACCTACCTTTCTTTTTATTACACGAGTAGCAATTTTTTTCTGCTTTTGCTTACCATCAGGCATCTCCATGTTCTCGACGATGATTTCTTCTGGAAGCTCGACGATTTTTTCAGCTCCTGTTTCTTCCTCTTTTAATACCTCATCTTCCGTTAGAGAAACAATAGTAATTGGTTTCTCGCTTTCTTTTTTATCGGTGGTTACATCAGTGACTTCCTTCTTTTCGCCCGTTTGCTTCTTTACGATACGTTTTGTGATTTTTGTAGTATGTGTGTCATCTTGTTGTGTGATGACTTGGGTCGTTTTTACTTGCTCAGGAGTCTCTTCAATTACTTGTGCGTCATCAGGTGTGATTCTGTCTTCAAAAGGCGAGGCTATTTCATGGAAAGTTATATCAACGGTTGCACTTCCTTTTTTAATATTTTTAGAATCAACAATTTCCTGTTTGATATCACGTTTTTTCTGAATAACGCGTTTCACAGTTTTACTTTTTTCTTGAGGCTGGATTTCTTCATCTGTCATTTCTTCAATGAATACTTGAGTTGGTAATTTCGGAAAATCGACATGTTCGTCTGGTAGCTCTACCGTACTTTGATCGTTGTCGTTTACAATTTCTTCACCATGGTATTCTTCTATTTTTACATCGTGTCGCATACTAATATTCTTTGTGTTTTCCAACTCATCATCAATTGTTTCTTCAATTACAATGTCCCCGTCTGTTTGTTTTGTGTCATTTGATTTTCGTTTTTTTCTTAATGTTGTTCGCTTTGTTTTGATTTGTATAGGTTCCCTATTTCCTTCAGCTTGCATAAATTTCGTAACAATTTCTTCTGTTTCCTCTACATCAGATGATTTTGGTGAAAGCGATTGCAGGTGCGTTTTTTCTGCAATCAAGCCATGATTCTATATAGTTCATTGACAACAATCAAATGTAATTTGGTAAAAATACATATTTTCATATATAAACATACACATAAAAGTGAAAAAAAGCAAAAAACCAACAAAATAAATATTATGAAAAAATAAATTGAACATTCTATACGCAGTTGTTGTTTGTACGATATACAACTTTTTTCGTGAAACTAATGTAGGGGATAAAAATTTATATATGTAGTAGTATATTACTCATCAAAACCGCGGAAATCTACAAGTACTTAATAATTCGGACTAGTAATTGTGAAAGAACACACTCAAGTTTTATATATTTAACTGATTCGCTGCCACTGACGCACCTGTCGCGTCATAATTGTATGAAAATTCCTGAGTATAAAAAAATAGCGGGGTCTCTTTCACGATCTCCAAATAAGTTTTGCAGATACATATTCACTAAATTTTAAGCTAGACGATCTATCAAAAAAGGCAGTCAGTTATTAATACATTAATTATGTTACGTAACATATCATTTATTCGGAATTTTACTTGGATATTGCAAAAGAAACATTGCAGTTCTTATTGGACAGCTACGCCCCGGCCTGTTCCAAAATTCATCGTTAAAAGTTCATAACGAACTAAGGAATCGGTAATATCAAATAATACATTGTATTTGCAATTTATTTCTAATAGAATATAATAATATAAATTTATAATTTTCCTAAGTTGAAATTTATGTCATGTAAATTTTTAAACATATAAATAATAATATTTGACTTACCTATTGTGAATTGCTCTTGGAACGATGTAACATCCGCGTCATCTTCTACAATAGTCACTTTACTATCGTGTAAATTGAGTTTCAAGTCATGATAAGGTGTAACATGTTCTTCTGAAGTTTTGTCAGTGATCTCTAACTCTCTGGACACATTTAGGACTGGTTTTAGTTTCTGTTTAATTGGTTCTGTTACTTTTAGATCTGATTCGTTTTGTAAAGTAATATTGTCTGTAATGACTAACGGTGATATGTCATTAGTTTTAATTGCCGTTTTATGTATTTGAACGGGTTGTATTGATAAATTATCAACATGAGTCTCAGATACATTTTCAGTACATTGTAAATGTGTTAGATGTGTAAGAGAAATTGAAGCATTTTCTGTATTTAGCTTTTTCTCAAAGTTAGTCTCGATTTCATTTTCATGAATGACGAATTCCGTTTGGCCTAAAGATTCAAATTGGATCGGTTCTGATTCAATTGTTTTTTCTTTCATTCTAAGAATGTTTGTAATGTTTTCGATATTTTCTCCTGGAATTATTTCCGTTTGTTCGACTGGTTTTGCAGTCAAAATTTCCTCTTGAATTGTTACTTGTCTTACTTCATCTTTTGGAATATCTGTAATTGGCTCTGCACAAATATTTTCCGTTATAGTGAAAGTTGAATGAGAATCTAAGTCAATTGAAGCTTTTTTAAGTTCTGGTTGTATAGATTTTGCAAATTCTTGAATATCTTCTAATAACTCTTGTTTGGTAGTATTTACTCCTTCACAAGTAATAGCAACTTCTTCGGCTTTCTGATTTTTAATTAATTTAGATTTTTCAAGATCTTGCGGTTTTTCTTCTGTTATTACTTCTGTTTGCTCAATACTCCTTAGTTCTATAATCTGGTTATCGGCTTTCTTTGGTAAATTTGTGTGAGTAACTAAGTTTTCGGAAAGCTCTTGTACTGTGTTTTCTAGAGTGAAATAATTTTTGTTAACTTCCAATTCGTATTCGACGCTAGTTTCCGCAGCAATATCTATCTCTGGTAATTGTTTAGTACTTTCCAAAACTTGTGGCAATAAAGTCAAGATAATTTCTTTTTCAGGTGCTTGTGTTGGATGAACTTTTTCCTCTTTAGGCGTATATTTATCCAAAGTAACTGGATTTTCTTGTATCAGGACTTCAGAATGTTCTGCAGCTTTGAAAGTCGGTACCTCTTCTTTAGCAATAGAACTTTGAGGTTCTTTAAGATTTTTTAATAACCCAATTGTTTCAAAAGATTGTGGCTCTGTTTTACTTAAACTTTCTGCTAAGACATGTGTCCTGGAAGCAGTTCCACTCAATGTTGTCTTGTATTCATCAATTTCTAAACCATCTTCAAGAGCAATAGTCTCGCTTGTTGTTAGGTGATGAGTTGTTTTAAAATTCTGCTGCTGTTCTGTACTACTTTGAATCAATTCCGTTTTAAAAACGTCTTCTTTTTCCTTAACAAATGTGTCAGTAACTGTAATATGTTGTTGTATTTCCATTTTTAACGATGATTTTTCCGCCTTTGGCATACTTCTTTCAGAGAGATTTAGCTCTGATTCTGTAGGCACTACTTCTTCTATCTCGATAGAGGGTTTAGTTTCAACCGACAATACTATATTTTTATGTTTGTTCTCAGGTTTAACATCCAACATTTGTTCGTTTTCAATTGATTCAATTTCGAAAACAGTGACATGTGCAGCTTGTTCAATATTAGATGTCGGTTGTCTCATTTTATCTACAGTCGATTTTAATAACGTGGATTCAGTTTCGAGCGTTATAATTTCGGTGGTATCTATATGATCACCCATTTGAAGACTAGTTAAAGGTTTTTCTTGCTTTATTGGTCTATCAATGAAGAACTCTTCAGGTCTTTCTTCTGCTTTCACTTCGCTAATATCGAGTGGTTTTACAGATTCAAAGGAAAACTCTTTTATATTTGTAGGTTTATGATCTACTTTCTGAATAGGTTCTTCTAATTCAGATATTTCACAAACTTCTACGTTTAGGTGATGATGAGTGTTAAAGTTAACGTTACTAATCGTTGTTTTTGGTATAGTATTTGATTGTAATTTATTCTCCTTTTCTGCCACAATTTCTTCAGAAATATCTAAACTAAGTGACGGAGTCAAATGATAATCAGCTTTCTGTGGTTTAGATTCACCTAAGGAAGGTAATATATTTTCCCGTTCATTTACAATTATTTCAATAGAATCAATTGAAGAAAGTACAGACATATCTGTCGTAGGATGCAACGTATGTGAAATAGCCTTGGGCGCTTCTTTCATAGAACTTTCAGATTCTGAGGGAAGAACTTCAGTAACATCGACTGACTTTTGTTCTTCAATATTTGTTTTCAGTAATTTCTTTTCTGGTTTTTCCCCAATGTCTTCAATAACCTGTGTGTTATTTGATAATATTACTTCAGACAGCATAATTCCACTATGTGGCATGAATTGAATAGAAGCATCTTGGGTAGACACAGAAAATAGCTTATCAAACGATTTTTCTTTTTCATTGGCATTGATTGTGCTTCCAATTACAGCTTGGGATTCTACCAAATTTGTAGAAGCATTTGATTTTAATACTTTTTCCTCTAACATTGAGGTTTCACTTTCTGCTACAATTGTTTCTGTTTGTTGTAAATTTGAGAACTCAAGGGGTTTAATTTCTGGTTTTTGTTCTTTTAAATTTTCGATGATATCTGTCGTAGTTTGAATAACAAGTGCTTCTTCCACACTTGCAGCTTTACCGTAAATATCATCAATCTTAAGTAAGGCTACTTTACTCGGTATTTCAAAGCTATCAGATCTGTTTATATTATCACATTGTGATAAAGTTTCTGTTGTTTCCAAACCACGCTGTTCAGTTATAT
Source organism: Junonia grisea (assembly GCA_018235645.1). Classification (NCBI taxonomy): domain Eukaryota; kingdom Metazoa; phylum Arthropoda; class Insecta; order Lepidoptera; family Nymphalidae; genus Junonia; species Junonia grisea. Next base: position 9,070 of record DVXP01001697.1, on the reverse strand, counting down.
TTATATTAACTGTATGTTTTTCTGGTGTAACGTCACTAATTAATCTCTGTTCCTTTTCCACTAACATCTTTTCTTCGTGCTCTGGGACTGCCAGTGCTGCAATTGTGATAGAAGCCTTAATTTCGCTACGCCTTTCTTGACTCTCTAAAAGATTTTCCGAAGAGTGCACTAAAACTTCCTGTTGGGAAATAGCTTCTGATGGAATTGTGGCTGGAATGATAGTTACGCCAACTGAAGATTCAGGTTTTAATGTAACCGGGAGATTCTCAGATTGAATATCGTTTATTATTATAGCTTGAACAGAATCTACGTTTGTTGATGCTTCGACTATTTTTGGTTTTTCATATAGGAGCATTTCTTCTTTTTCATTATATTCTGTAGTAGATACGGATATTTCTTTATAAGGTATATTTTCTAATTTAGCCTTTGTATATTTAGTAGTAACATCTTCACTTTTTGTCGTTGCCACACTTAGGTTTTCAAACGTTTCAAATGATACCGCAACAGGTCTACTCACAATATTAGTAGTAGCTTTATTCATAACTTCAATTGATTCTATCTTTTCGTAAGGCTCCTCTTTTTCATTAGCTGTTATTTCAGACACTTTAAGAGTTTCATCAACTGACACAATTTCAGGTGTAACTGATTTAAGATCAGGGGTAATTGCTCTATCTACAGAGGCTTGACTATCTAAAACCTTATTTTCAGAAACATGTATCGGATGTAACAAATTAGCCACTACTTCTGCTTCTCGAAACTGGGGCTGACTTTGATCCAACTCATTGAAAGAATCGCCCAAACTGACTTCGGAAGTAATAGGGACTTTATGATCTATATCTATATCTATTTTGGCAAACTTATTCGCAGACATATCTTTAACAACGAGTTCTTCTTCTGAATATGTAGGTACTGTCTCAACAACATTCAGGCTTTCGTTTTGCATAAATGAAGCTATCGGTTGTGTTTGTTGTATTGAATGTTCATCTAGTTTTTGCAATTGCTCTTGAACTGTTGTTTGTAGAACAGTTAACTCTTTATGCAAATCCGTATGTTCACGTGCAGTATAAGAACAACTTTCGAATGATTGTAACTTATCTAATTGGTCAGCAGTGTTTACTTCTAGCGAAACTGGAGTCTTTAATTGATGTGTAGGTATCGGTTTGGTACTTAAAGGTTCTGGAATTTGATTGGTTATAAGTTTATTTTCAGAATCAGAGATTTTCGTTTCTAAAACAGATATTGGCACATTAGAAACTAATGATATTGATACATTTTCTGGGGTTTTAGAAATATACGACTGCGATGTTTCTTGATCATGTACAAATGGTGCAGTAATAATTTTAGCACTTTCCGTTACAACAGTCTCTGTGGCTACTTTGTTATCTACTATGTCTGAAGTTTTTAAATCAGACATTGATGACATTTCGATGGTCTCAGATGTTATTATGGGTTCAGTGGACCTTATATCAACATTCGCTACAGCTATTTGCTTGTCATCTTTCGGTAGATATTCTTTTTCACTCTCATGAACTTGTATTTCTTCACTTACATTTTTATCTAATGCCGATATTGTCACACGTGCTTGACTGCTTATAGAAATATCGTCCATTTTTAAAGTATTTTCAGTGTCATTTACATTTGTTTCTATATTAAACTTGTGGTGATGCTCATTGAAAGCTACTTCAGCTTTTTTAATCGAAAATGTGTCTGGATTTAGCTCAGCTTCTTTAAGATGTGGTGTAGTCATATAATTACTTAAACTTGAATGCAATACTATATCACTGGCCACAGTAGCTTTAATAGGAGATTCGGATAAAACTAAAGTTCCTTCTTTTTCATGAACATCTTTCATAGACACAACTATACTGTCTTTGGATGTAATATCTAGGTTGACTTCTTGTAAGTTTGGTATTTTAAGAACACCCAAAGGTCCTTCCTTTTCTTGAACGTCATGAATTTCAGTTATAAGTTGATTAGACACTAATACATTCTTTTTAGCCATTTCCGTAGGTACAATTAATTCTGGATAATATTTTCCAGATCTATCTTCAACAAAAACTTCTCCAACTTCAACAGATTCTAACAAATTAAAATTGAGTTTTGAAGTAGCCGGTTTGTCAATGGTTTGATTTAATAAATCTTGCTCTTTGGCTTCTTCATTTATTTCAGTAACATTGAGACCCGATAGAGGTGAGATTGACATAGTAGCAAAAGATTTATTTATTGACGAGTCCCTTAATGGGGCTTCTTTATCTGAAATAATATCATGTGATACGTTTAGAGCGTCTTGTAAAATTAACGTTGACTTTGCATTCTCTTTTTGGCTTTCTTCCTTATCGATTTCAGCAACAGATATATTAACAAGTGTTTCAGCCGTTACTACAGTTTCAACGGGTACAACAGCTGTATGCGCCTTATTTTCAGACTTTAAAGTATGTGCTTTGTATTCATCAACGGTACTAATAGCGTCAACTTGGGTTACTTGTAATGGCTCTAATTCACTAAAAGTTTCATCAACATTTTTAAAAGTACTTTTTTCATTCACTTGTAACGGTTCTTCTTTGTCGTGGGTATTTTGAACATCACTTATAAGCGGATAGTTAGCGTCGAATCTTATACTTGCGAAAGCGTTCCGTTTTTGTTGCTCCGTAGTTATGTGTGTCACTTCACTCGCAGGTACTACCTCTATTTTATTATCATAGGTATCCGTAACAATTGCCGAAGTAAATGAAAAGTGTTCATCATCTAATGTTTGTGTTTCGTCTACTTCTAAATGTTCAACTGTTTGTTTAGGGTGCAACTTTTTCATTGCTCGTGTTATAATCTCTTCATTGTCTTCAATGATTTCTTCTGAACCTACTCTTTGTTTTTTGTATTTTTTGCGTTTTGCTCTGACATCTGTGGATACACAGTTGCGTAAGTATGGTATAAAAGTGATGCAGATATCAGTGTATTAAATATATTATGTACAGTAGCGTAAAGCAAATGTTAATAAGTTATTTTGAGTTTTTGCTTCTTGTTAACGTGTTTTGCGAGTTTCGCATATACTATTTGCTACTAAGTGAATATGTAAATAATAAAATTATAACAGAGATATATACTTACATCACCACTTATTCACATTATATTAGGTATTTGTTAACATATAGAATACAAAGCATAAAAATCTTGAAGCTGAAGAGGCGTTCACAATTAATAATAGAATCAGACACTAAGCAATACTTTACTAAATTAAGTGTATATCACTAAAGAAAACTAAAAACGACTTAAGTTCTAGAAGTCTTTATTAACGTTAATAGATTAAATTATATAAGCATTACAATGATTATCGTGCATAACCAACGTTATATTTTACCCGACCACATAATGTATGAAAATATTCTATTTTATTATGTTTATTTTTAACCGTGTACAGTAACTTTAAAGTATAATAAAATATACACATATGACTAAAATATTATCACTGCTGTTGGAAAAAAAAAACAATTTTTTAACAAATAAAGCTTGTAATTAAAATAAATCTTATTTAATATTTATCGTAGTCGGGTTTAAATGTATGTTTAACATATGTACACTAAGCTTAAGAACCTGTACTTATAAGGCTTTGACTTAAATAATAGATATAAGCATTAAGAAGCAAGAGGAAAGTTTTAAAGCAGAGTCTTAAAATTGATTTCCACAAACTTACTTTCTTTAATACTCTCTTCGGTAATGACGGAGGTATCTGCAATTAAATATGAATTTAAATTAAATATGAATTTAAGTAAATTTATCACATCCCAACAAAAGGTTAAATATTACCTTCCATTACTTCAATCAAAGATGTTTTTGCGACCTCCTCAGCCGATGATTGCACCGTGACCTAAAATATATATTTATTCATTATAGCGAAATTATAATTATTACATTTATATTTATATTCAATTCATCTTGTACATCTGCAAGCCTCAACCTCTAAACTATACTTAACTTTTCAGACTAATGACCGATTTCGACAAGAGCGGAATCGCAGGTAAAAGTTACTTTATTTATAATTTGTATTTAAAAGTTAGCATAACAAAACCATCTATTATTTTAATGATTTCTTTCTAGGGAGTAATTATTATTTTTGAAACATACAAGCAATTATTTGGGAGACTTGTAACATCAGATGGTATGGCCAATTAGGTATTGCACGAATAGTACTTAAATATTAAATACCCGAAAAGCAATCTCAACCTTTTTTCGTAATTTTCGTAAGCGTGTTTATTTAATTCAGGTGATTAATTTAATTCGGAATTCGATAATAACAAATCAAAAATTTATTTTACTATAATTTGCAAAAACAACATAAATCTGTCTGATATAATGTTCATTGTACACACCGGGACTTTACTTACGTTTCACTCCGACACTTCTCAGGAGATGTTGCTTCGCAAGGGACCATTATTTAAAATTCGATAAAATATTTAGCAGTTACCTGCTGAGCTTCCTTTGTTTCCCAGGAGCGCGGTTTAAAGTCCTCGGGATAGAAGTGGGCGATGACCTCCTCGACACCTGCGTGCTTGAGCTCGACCATCTTCATGAAGGCGCGGAAGCCGACCTTCGCGGCGATGACGTCTTCCGTCTGCGCGGTCTCCTCCGTCAGCACTTCAGTGATGAGCGCGCCGTGGCCTTGCCGCTCTACCAAATTCACTAAAGCCGATTGCGACTGCGGCACTCGGAGTGCAGGGAAGTACTGTGAATCGTATAAACTCTCGATTTGTTCCGTGGTAATGCCTCTTCTTAACATGTAACCAATTTTAGCCAACTCTCGTAGGGGTGACTCGCCCGGGCCGAATTCTTTTGCATTTATTACTTCCAGCAGTTCATTAATTTCCGCTATCATTCGTGCATCTTCTTGGACAGTTGTCAATATTCCTTTTTGCGTTTCAAAGGTCTGGTCCAGGATTTGTACTGTTTCATCCTTTTGTTGCTGTGAAGATATTAAATACTCGTGAGGAGATATTACTGGCTCCAATTTTTCAGGCACTCGTTTTTCAACTTTCCTTTTTTCTACGACCTTCTTAAGAGTAGCAATATCAGTAGTTTCGACATAATCAGCTTCAGTTATTTCCACAGTAGCTTTCTCTTCAGTCACTTGTTTTACATCGAGAGGCTTTACGGAGTCGATCGCCTTCACCTCAGTTTCCGTCACGGAAGACAAAACTTCACCAGTCACTTTCTTAACTACTTCCGTTTTCGATGTTTCTGTTTTTAATGTTTTTGTTCGCTTAGTTGGAATTTTTTCAAACTTCTCGTCCGCTTCAAACACTTGTAACGTGGCTTTAGTAACGGCCATACCAATATCACTCACAGCTTTGCATTTATAAGTTCCTTCTAAACGTTTTGTAGCTTTTCTTATTTTACAAAACGTTCTATTATTTTCGTTTTCAATAACGAAATTTTCATCGGTGTTTATAACATTGTCATCCTTATACCAAACAATTTCTGAAATAATAATTTAAGAAAGTCAATAAATCAATATTTAAAATGGTACTTTATTGCTTCATTAGTTTATCAAAGAATGGAATTCTACCTGGAGTTGGGTTTCCTGTATAAATGGCTTCAAAAGTTACCGTCTCTTCTTCTCGAACACGTTCTGCCAATATTTGCTGGACAAACGTCGGCACCGATTGACTCGCTACAAAAAACGTTCAAATTCATTGATATTGACATCCATCAATTACAATGGAATATCTATTAAGCCTGATATTAAATTTATATTGTTACCTTTTAGCGCAGCTTGTAATTCTTCCATGTGCGTGACCCATTCGGGTTTTTTGTATTCTCTTGTTCCAATGAGACCTTGAAAATCACATAATTCATTTATATAAAATCACGTAATTTAATGTGGATTAATTTATTTGAAGAATATTTTGAAACTGTAATTTAATATTATCCATAGACTCCACATTTAGTAACTACTTTACTTTGACCCATATTTATCTAACTACATATGTATATGACATTAATATTATATTGTGTTTGGCCTTTAGTATAAATAACTGTCTAACATTATGTAATTAACAATAACAAAATCATGACAAATCATAATGTTTTGAAATGAGTAATGTAGTATTACTAAAGAATAAGTGTAGCGGAAGGAAAAAGGGGATAGATTGGGATCGAAGACAATTTGTATTGAAGTAAATAAACATGTAGAGAAGCTCCACACACATACTGCTAACATATTAAACTGAAATCATAGGAAAAACAATATTAATATTTTCCAATATTTTATAACCATTATTACCTGAACACTATTTTGGGATTTTAAAAATCCTTTTATAATTCAGATTAAAAACAGCTTATACCGAAATTCGACGTATTGAAGAAAAAAAAACACATTTTATCAAAGGCTTACTCTCAACAGACAGCGCGGCAATCGTAGATGTCACACCTAGCGGGTTGTGAGCTTCGAAAGTTATTTCCCCAGTGTCGTCCTGATATACTTCAGGTATAATCAAGATTGAAGTGCCATCCTCTAATTCTTCTATTTGATATTCTTGAGATTGTTTTATTTGTACCCCCTGCTTCAACCATCTTACTTCAGGTTTAGGAACACCGATCGCTTTGGCTTCCAATCTGTTAATGGCAAATAATTACAATATATATTTTTAATTATATGAAAACGTATGTACTATAAAAGTCATAAATTCGTGCCACAACATGATCTAAACAATGCAACAAACCTGGTTAACTCTCCTTCGACGGTCGAAATAACCGTCGGCAAAGCCTTTATAATTTGTGGAGCAAATTCTTCTATATCACTCGTTTTCTGTAATCATTTATTAAAAAAATATTATTTTCGATTTATCTATATTAGCATTGAGGAACTTTATTTAATTTCTAACTTAACGTCGTGAAAAATATGACGTTGCACTTACTTCGTCACTTAAAATATCTTCTTCTGACACACTGGGTACGTATTCATATGCTGAAAAAATAAATTTATTTTGTTATTTACAACATAAGATGAAATTGGTTCGATTAATAACCTAAAAATCTCAAAAATCGACTACAGTTAAATAAATTGTTTTATTCAAAGTAATATACGAGTAAGTACGTGAGTAATATAGTGAGTGCGCTTTATGTGCAAATAAAAGCTTGTGCTTCATCAACTATATTTATTCGATCTCAAAGCTTTAAAAGTAATTTAGTTTTTCTATATTATCAAATTACATGTTTATTTATCTGGTCTTAGTATAAAGCTAGACAGAAATATCAATGTGATACAGATGCATGGCATAGTTCTTAGTATAAAGTGCAAATTTTACATCCGTCGTGCTCTTTATGTTAATATTAAATTAAGACATGCATTCAGGTGACTAGAACTGTTTCGCTACCTTCCACAGTCACAAAACATTCGCAGCGGCTAGACCCAAATTCATTTGTAGCTACGCAACGGTAATTGCCTGACATTTCTGGGAAAGCTTCTTTTATGCATAGTTCACATAAACCTGATTCTTGCCGACCAAATGTTACATCTCTAGCCCATTCGATAATTTTTTCATTATGATACCAATCAATTTTAGGCCATGGTTCTCCTGTAACTGTGCATTTTAACAGAATCGGATCTCCATCCATTACCGTGGCAGATCCTAAAGGCACTATAAATTCTGGTGACTTGCCCACAGATGGCTTAATATGCTCCTTCATTAATAATGAAGCCGAACAAGAAACAGAACCCCCAAAATTTTCTGCTCTACATGTTATTATTCCAAATAGATCCTGTGTCATATTTTCAATACATAAGCAAGAAACATTATTTTTATTTGTAATGTATATATTATGAATTTTATTTTCCTTAGTGTAATTGATGACGTCCTTGTTTCCAATAAACCATTGAAAGGACGCACAAGGGTTCGATAGTACCTCTGTTTCTAATAGGACAATATCCCCTATATCAACTTGTTTTGGTTGCAAAGGTTTTATAAATGAAGGAGGTTGAATCATTTCCTCGTCTGTTGACTTGACTAATTTAACAGTACTTGCTGATTTCGAGATAACATTGTTCTTTTCTATTACAACTTCATATTTGCCTACTTTCTTTTTGTCTGCATTCATAATTTTCAACGTAGACTTTCCGTTTTCTACGTAAATATAGCAATCATCGCTTTGTTCAAGGTGCTTATTGTTACAGAACCACGTAACTTTATCATTTTCTGCTGGTTCAAATATAACTTCAAGAACAAAATCATCACTTTCTTTTAGAGTCATGGCTTTGAGAGGCTGAATAATTATAGGTCCAACTTCTGCAAAATATTTCTTTGTTAATGCTGGTGTTAGTTTTTTAATATACGAGTTTGTAAATTTAAATGTTATATTCACATTTAAAGTGCTAATATAAAATTGTCCTTTAATCTACATTAGACACAAAACCTTTTTAGATATGTACATTTTAAAAGTATTGATCTATATTAACATATCTTTGAAAGCTAGGTTAAATCTTTAACAATACGTAATGATGAACTTGAGAAATATAATACTTTGAACATTATTCTTCGCCATGCATCTGTTAAAAATAAAAGGGAACATAAATGTCTTAAAAAAACGAACTTACCTTTACTTTCCTCCTTAGAGAGCTTTTTCTTTAGTTGCTTCTTTTGTTTTGTAGTTTTCTTCTGTGTAATACTCGTTTCTTTAACGTGTTGATCTACAACAATTTCTTCTTCCTCAAGTTTGTCATTTCGTATTGTCTCTTCTTTGACGTGTTGATCATTTAGCTGCAGAATTTCCACCTGAGGCTTTTCTTCTTCGGGTGCCTTTTGTTTGGGCACAGGTTTAAGCACGACTTCTTCTACAGGTCGCTCTTCCTTTGGTTTTACCTTTTCAACGGGTTTCAATTGAACTTCCTCAGGCTTCTCCTCCTCTGGCGCTTCGCGTTTCGGAATCGGCTTCAGTACAACTTCTTCAGCTGGTTGTTCTTCTACTTGTTTCCTCTTGCCAGTTCGCCAAGACACTTCTTTGGATTGCTCTTCTTCCTGTGGTTTCTCCTTTGGAACGGGCTTAAGATGCACTTCCTCTGGCTTTTCTTCTTCGGGTGCCT
>DVXP01001696.1:0-14320 GCA_018235645.1 Junonia grisea | reverse complement strand
GTAAGCTAAAAATATTGTAAGAAATAAATTATAGCGTATTTATATCAGATTTTATTAATAAATAATACGAGAAAAAATTAAACAGGAAAGGTAAAAATTGTTATTAAATGGATAACTGAATGGCAGTTTTTATTTCTTTAGTTGCTTACAAATTTATCAAAAAATGTTAAACATAGATAACCATTGTATTATACCAGTGTATTATTGACAAATATTCATTATATTTATGATTTTATAAATTAAAAATAAAAATGTAATTTTACACATAATTTTTAGTGCCGAGATGGCGTAGGGGTGTGAACATGTCGATCTAAATTCTAAACCGATGGTCGTGGGTTCGCTTTACGATCATTTGGTCTAAGTAGCAAAACGCCTAACGTTGCATAACGTCTAATGAGTAATTGGTTTAATTCTCAAATCGTCCATCAAAAATCAAATATTGGACATTTGTCCCATGAAAAATTGCAAATTGGTAAATTTTTTATTTGTACACTTACGAATATATTTATTTATAGGTATACCTATTTATTTAATGAACCAACATATTTTATTTCCATTGATAATGTTATTTCTAAAAATAATAAAAGTCAAGTAAAAGATATTAAATGTTATTTATATTTAAGGTTTACCTAAATGAACTTTTTGAAAATAATATTTTTTTCGCAGGAAAATATAACAGACTTTAATCGGCGAAGATGTTACTGGATTATTAATTTCCTAAATACTTGATACTTTTCTGAATACTAAACAGATGTTAATACATTTTAAACAAAACCAGCTCAAAAACGGCATTAGCTATATTGGACCAGTGGCTGATTTAACACAAGTGCCGCCCTAGGCATTGATTCATATGGTTTCCCTAGCTTAGCCATCCTCTATGTGACGTATACAAATTGAGCTAAAAAAAGGTCGACTCCCTCCGTTCCCTCTTATAACTATACAATTTTCGGTACATAAAAGGCCGTCAGCCTTGTTTTCCAATTTTTGCCGCCCTTAGCCACGATTCATACGACACCCAGCTTAGCCATCTTCTATGTGTAATATAAAATTGAGCTAAAAACAGAAAATAAGGTCCGTTCCCTACTTTAAATAGCTTTACGATCAGATGGTCTACGTAGCAAAACGTTTTAAGTTGCATAACGTCTAATGAGCAAGTGGTTTAATTCGCAAAACGTCCAATTATGAAAAAGACCAACAATCAAGAGGTCGTCATAGTAAAATGTCCAATGAGCAAATTGGCAAACTTTTTGAATGTACACTCACGATTATATTTATTTATAAATTTTTGAGTACATTTTTTTTGGATTTATTATATTTGGATTACAACATCGACAATAACTATTACTAGAAGCTGATTTACCTATAGGCCCGTGAAGCCCGGGCCTAGAGCGGCAGGTAGGTATGGACATACCGATCCGCAATGGAGCAGCGTGGTGGATTAAGGTGCTAAACCCTCTCCTAAATGGGAGAGGAGGCCTTTTTCAGCAGTGGGACATTTACACGCATTTTATTTGATTAGGCATATTAACGAATTAACGATTAACGTTAACATGCGATAATTCTTCCGACATGTAACGTCTTAACGATTAACGAAGTTAACTTTTTTTAACGGATTATCGATTAACGAAGTTAACTATTTAATTAACGGTGCCCAGCTATGCCTATACGTCTACATGAGTAAATATTTATATATTTGTTCTTTATGTCATAACATGGCCGAAATATGTACCTATAAACCAAAAATATTTTTGGTATTCATTAAGTTCCGATAGTTTTCGGAATCTACCGTTTGAATTTTGGATTCAGCAACAATAACAAAACAAAAGTATTATTTCTTCTAAACTAGAAGATGGGGACGATTTGGATAACAATTGTTATTCATAAGTTATCAATATTATTTTAGCTGTGCACTTAACTTACATACTACTACATCAGTAAATAATAATACTTAATACCTATGTAGATTTGGGTGAAAAAGTAATATTATGTATGGTACGATATTGCGTGACTGTGCAAAACAGTGATGCACCACACGATTAATATTCATATCTACTTTTATGTTAAAACTGTTTAAAAAGTAAAATTATTACGTCAAGTAAACAATTTCGACACTGATAAAATCTAATACAAAAACTCATCATATTAATAACTTATTTCCTTTTTTATTTAGGTACCTACGTTACGTCTTTATTTACACATCAATGTAAAGTGCTTTGAATAAATAGATTGTCGTATTTTAACCGTAATTAAATAACATGTTTCTTCTGTCGCTTACTTAGGCACATAACACAGTATGGAATGTCACGTAACATTTCTTCGTTACTATGAGTTTCTTTTCTAAATTCTAATAGAATCGAAAGTATTCTAATATTTTTTTATAACTTTAACTTCTATTATAAATTTTATTTTTTTAACTGTTTAAAAACTATCTCAGGCGTTTTAAATACTGGAAGCAGGACGAGTTCGGGGAAGACTTCGTTCTAAAATTATTCGTGGGTGTCGCTCATCAAACTTTACACAGTGAGAAATTATTTCTTATCAGTATAAGAATCTACAGTTTAGCTAAGGTTCTTAATACTAGAAATCTTTAATTCGGTATGATTATTATACTTACTGCCCATCCCTTTCCACCGACTGGAATGTAAATTCTGTCATTGATTTTTAAAAAGGCTAACTTAAAGTCTACAACCTCCACCTACCGTAACAAAGCGAACCGGCCAAGGCTGCATAGACGAGCATGACACGATATTGGCACCCGCTGAAATTAAGAGCTGATATTAGAAAGAAATTCAAGCATTTGTGGTATCAGTTACGTCTAATTTTCGAGGTAGTTATGTACTGATAGGCATATTTGACTATCGTAGGCATAAACGACATTGTCAATTTTCGAAATATTTATCAATTTTTTTCGTAGGTCTATACGACATTACGAACTGATAACCATTTTCTATAAATATATTTTAAATTGACATACTATACTGATAATTTACTGAACTAATTTTAGAGGTAGTCATAAGAGTAAAAATAACCAAATAATAATTTTAGTACATCTGTATACATATACTTATATGTAGATAGGTATAAGTAGCTAATGCACATAAAGTCATTGAAATGAATTTTTTGGCAAAAGCTATTAGTAAGGAAAGAATCCTGCATCAGTATTATTATTACTAGAGCCCTGTCTATGGTCGATAGAATCGACCATGAAATCTTTTTGTTAACCCATTCATTTTCTTTTAGGTATATGATTTTAATCTGTAGCCTTGACATGTGATAGTATTTTGACCATGGTCCTATAATTGTGACTGATAGTATTATCACGAAGAGTATCCATGTACCTAGTAGTGCCGATGCGTGAGAAAGTTCTTATTTAACATAATTAATGCAAATAATATTTAAAAAATAATAACTTTGTGAATCATTCTTCATATAAGGTTCAACAAAGTCAAATTTCTTAATAGTGTTCGCCGAATTTTCGTGAAAATGTAGGTTAAGATAAGATTTTTTGGTTTCACGTATTAATATTTATATTGATTAAGTTCAGTGTCGTAAAACTTGATAATTGTATTGAAGTTTTGGACATTCTTAGCACCACAACTACTAATTGATGTAAGATTCGAACTTCGGTAAATAGCTTTAAGAACTTAATTTCTTATCTTAATCCTAAGTTAATTGATAAACATAAAGCAATTTATTTAAAATTACCTATATTTAATTTTAATTGTTTAATTGTTAAACACATCATTTGCATTTTAGTAATATTCTTAATATTAATAAAATATAAAAATATGCTAGCACAAACACATATATATTACCTTAAACAACTCAACCTCCTTCAAGAAAAAAAAAAGAAATTTCATTCAAATTCAAATATAGAACGTCGTACGTCAGAAGAAAAGACGCAATGAAAAATAGAAAATGATCGCGCATCAAAAATACTCTTAAAGTCTAAAAGCTCAATAAAAAATAAAGTAATAATAAAGTGATACAAACTAGCGAACTGCGTAATTAAAATAGTGTTCTGTGCTTAAAAATATACGCATAGTGTTATTGAGGCTGGAGGAAGGCGGCCTGACAAGAACTAAGGTATTGTGCGCTTTTTTTTTTTCCATCCGTTAAACAAAAATGCGTGAGACACTGTCAGAAATATCACTTAATACCTAGGTTTATTTTAAATAATCAACTTTAATGTAGGCACAAATGTAACGTAATACTTAGATAAAGTATTTGATTTGTTATTTAGCATTTTTACGCTTATGTAAAGAAAGGGGCAAAAAAAAAACTGAATGATCTGTAGGTAGGGCTGAAGACGTTTTAGATCTAGTGATTTTTTAAATAAATAGGTCAAGTGCGTAGCACGCGCACATTGGGTTCCGTATTTGTCTGTTATAATAACTATGCGGACTTTCATAAAGCTTCGAGACTTTTTCACATTTTTAACCGGTTACTCTTAACTCAATTGATTGCCAAGCTCGCAGAATAATAGGGGATGAATCGCTGACGAAAGGCGGTTATACAGCCTTCAACACCAACGTCTTGTCACCAGCCTATCGATCTTCTACACTCTACAGGATATACTTTGAAGAATATTAACAGATACTTCACGACCTAGTTCCACCTTCACCTTTCTACCTCAGAACGGCGAGAAGCCATCAGTGGCATCCCTATGTGGTTGATGTTCCTTCCATCAACACAAACAAAAAGGCATCCACTTTTCTAATAAGAATTGCAAAAGTTTGGAACACACTAAACTTTCAATATCAGTGTTCCCTGCCTCTTATAACTTGAGTGCCTTCAAAGGAAGAGTGAATACTGAATAGGCATTTTTTAGGCAAGCACGTACCATCCTAGGCGTCATCATAACTTACCATCAGGTTTGATAGACGCCAAGCGCTTGCCTTGCCAACTCACAATAAAAAATAACTTTTGAGTAGGTAGAGGGAGAAGAGGCACTGAGTACTAAGAATATTATTAGCACTTTAAAGTTTAATATTTCTGAAACGGCTCCTCCCTTAAAACATCCAAAAATTTTAAAATTACTTAGGTATGCAATGGTGCCCCAAACAAGATAAGACAAAAAAACAACAAGATAGGACAATGATCCCGGTTAGAAATATCTTGTTAAGTAATATATTTAAAGTTAATAAATTAAAAGGTAAATAAGATACCTATGACGATGACAAAACGCTTGCGCTGTGACTTTACCTTCGTTTTGTTGTCCGCCACAGTAGATAATATTAATCCGTGTCATGTGATATTTTAAAATCGAGATGATCTAGTGGTGCGAAAACGTCGATCTAAACCGGAGGTAGCGGGTTCAAACCTTGGCTAGCACGGCTGAATTTTCAAGTGCTAAATTTGTGTTTAAATTCATCTCTTGCTCGGCGGTGAAAAAAAAAATCCTGAGGCAACCTTGCATGTGCCGGAAGAAATTCTGACTCTTGTAGGTATATCCGCCAACCCGCAGTGGAAAAACGTGGTAGATTAGGCTCCTTAACCTTCTCCCTAATAGAAGAGGCTTATGCATTGCAGTGGGTTATTTACAGGCATATTTGATATATTAAATTTTATTCTTTACTATATGATATTTTGTAGAATAAATAGGTAGGCACGTAGGTACAAAAACCAAAAACAACCAAAAACAAAATAAATCCTGTAAACTATAAACTCGTTTATTATTACTCGTTTATTCGTATAAATATAGGTAACGTTATTTAAATTTTATGTTAAAAGAAAAGTTTTGTTTTAATATTAACTCCAAGCAAAATAAAAATTAAAACGTTTAAAATTCCATTTGAAAAATGGATATTATATGTGTGTATATGAGACTGCGAAAGCAACAACGGCCTATCTGCAGAGTTGAAATTTTGAGATATACAAAACACAAACTGTTGTAGCTCTCAATTTTTTTTTAAAAAATTGCAATGCAGTTAACGTGTCTTGATTCCCATCTCATAGGACACATTGAATCGGAGTTTGTAAATAATGTTAGTTATGCCGTTGTTGCTCTCCCGACCTCATAATTATGTAGTTAAGGAATTAATAAGGATAACAATAAAAGACAAATGAGAGAAGAAAGATTTAATAAATAGATATATTAACTTTAATCTAAAACAGTATCAGAACTAGATCGATATTAAATTAAATTTAAGGAATTACAAATTGACTACACAGAGTAATTATATGACATCGTATCTTTGAGCCAAACATTTATAATGATCGCAATTTTAATCTGAAAATACGATAATGGTCTCAAATATTTAGGACTAGGGTGCTATCACTTTATGACAATAGATATTATATTTAAATTCAATAGTTACATTGAAATTTTATCGAGCACATGTAAGATTTAAGCAAATTGATATGTAGCGCCTAACCTCAGCAGTTCGTCATACTACTTGAAGAGATGGAGCAAATATTCGTCGTCATCACACGTCAAATATTACAAGTGTTAAATTATTCCATGGATTTTTGTATTCCGTATTATTTATGGATCGCTCGCGGTTATAGAAGTAGTAAGTCGAACCGAGTATTTAAGGCATACCGGAACTCAAAAACATACCACCAGACATAGCAACACATTTTACTTCTATTTTACATATACTTTTATCATTGTCGAGTTTATTTTAATATTAACAAAATTTACAACATAGTAGTTACAATATTTACAACAGGTTCATTGTTAATTGTTAAAAGAAATAATGATGGAAAAATGCAATACAAATCGTAAACACAATTGAAAATTGTCTATTGTCATCGTATCACTAAATGTGCAGCTATATCAAGGGTTAATCAAATTAAATAGCACCCTTCATTAAATTATAACTTTACACAGCTAATCATATAATTATAAAGTTATTGAAACTTACAAAAAAATAATTACAGATTATTAAATTACTTAAGTATTTTAATCTCATAGAACATTTATGCACCATAGATTATAAGATTTATGTGATTAATTATATTTAAATGTAGAAACCTTGAAGAGGCGTTAGAAGCATGTGGGGGAGCAAATATTTTTAACTACGTGTAAAGGGAAAATGGTGTATCATATTAAGAACAAGAAGGTATAGTTAGAGTAGCACGTACGTAATATATGAAACTATTATTATAATTCGATAGACATACACATAAATTAGTACAAGTAATCAAAGTCATTCCGGGATCGTTGTAAAAATAACCTAGTACTAACTAGGTATTAAGAATAGTATTTAAAAAGGATTCAAAGAAATAGAGACTTATTATCACGAACATTATTTCTCTACTGCTATATATACTGGAAGACCGTAAAAAAACTGTAAATCAAAATGTAAAACAATTATCGTTTTGGACTATATAGGAATAATTATTCGAATTAAGTAATTGTTATTTATAAATCGTTGTACGGAATAAAGGTAAATAATTTATTTTTACGGACTCAAGAACAGATGCAAGTCGTTCGCAACAGGGGTGTGCGACGTTGCCGCTTCGACCGAGAATAGGACCTGTGCGCCACCGTGCCGGCCAGTTTACATTCCCCGTTACTGTTTGTACCAACAACAATAGGGATTGTGAAAGAAATTTTTACAACAAGCTGAAACGTTTGTAATGTGATGATAAGACAGTGTAAGTAGGCGATTTTGTTTTAAAACATTAAACACTAGGATATCTAAATGTAACACAGAGACATTTTTTGCAAATTATTATTGAAAGTTATAGATAAGAACATTAAGGACAACAAGAAGATATTCGTCACGCAAGAGAATCGTTGTTGGAAGATTAAAATTCCGCTATAATTCCATAAAATTTTACGAACATCTAACAATCGATATGCGTTTAAAATTATCTATTAAAAATATTTTTTTCTCTTTTACATTACAACACAGAATTGATTAAATGAGGTTTTATTTATTGCAGAAGTTTCGAATGTGTCAAACTTTTAACACCATTTAAATCCTAACAATGATAATCGTGTAAGTTTGTCGGTTGCGTACATAAAATTATATCGGTTAAAATTATTTATCTATTCTCTTTGCAAGAGTACTTTAACAACATCCATTAACAATTGCAGTCTCTGAATCCTTTTGTACTACTCGTATTCGCACAACTAGTGCAAATATTGATGCAACTAAAATTAAGTGTTAAACTGTTGACATTGTAGACTCCATTACTTAACCACAATAAAACATCGCATTTAGTACCATATTGCTTTGTCTTTAGAACTTGACGTATAAATAATGAACACGTAGCTTAGCGTCCAAAAGTATTTGGACTATTTAACAGTATCACTGCTTCGACGCGTCACCGAAAGGTGGAACCCATCGATTGCGATCGATATTAATATTATTAACATTTCTATTAATAAGAAATATTTCAAACCTCTCTAGTCAACTTCTATTTTATTAAGATCGAAGTGAAAATCGCAATTGTTTTTTTTTTTTTTACAGTTATAGAATTTGGTGAAAAAGATTCTAGACCATTTAAAAGTAGGATCATTTTGTCGACTAAGCAGAACATTCAACACTTAACACACAAATGTTATTCTACGAATCATCTTACAAATATCCGTTTTATCTTGTTGTCACAAACGGTTTTCATTATAAATTACATTATCTTGTAAATAAAAGAAATAATTATAGACCTTACATTTAAGTTTAAAAGTCGCATTATTGTTACGATTACCATAAAAAGTAAATGTGTAAAATATACCAATATTTATTCTAATTTTCAAGATTGTTACAACTATAAACCCTATAGTAACGACCAAAAATTCTATAATCATTTGTTGTTTCTTTAATCACATTTCGTGAATATTCAGGGTAGAATATACTTTAACAAACACACGGCATCATAAGTCCTATATCTATATAAGAACCCACGACGGTTCCTCGTCATTGATGCAGATTACAGAGCTTATTACAAAGAAAATAAGTTTCGAGTCCTAAACGTAATAAATATTACAAAAAAAATTCGTAATTTGTGATTTTGATCGCTATATGGCATTACATATGTAAAAAAATATAATCGACCAACAAACTTTATTACAATAACATGATATATTATCTCTAGATTACACACTTAGGTCAAGTTCACTAACAGGTGACCGTATCGTCGTTTCGTTATTACTATATCGTGAACGAAATTCATCATCATGCCGTTTGCTATTGAAAACTTTCCGATTTTCATTTTTCAATTGCGTGTGCTTTAAATTGCATAAAAATATTTAAATATCCCGATTACCCACCTAAAAATTTGCATTGCAATTGCCATACTTTAAAAATAAATGAAATATGTTTTTTGTAAAGTTACGTGAAAAAAATACATTATTGTGCGAGGAAGAATTGTGCATGTATTCAACATGTATATAAAAGTCAAAATAGCAATAAAAATACGTAAAGGACCAATAAATGAAAATACAAATCTAATGATTAGCTTTGCATTAAAGAAGGCAAAGATAATAAAAATAATAGTAAAAGATCCTCTTTTACAAAATGAATATATTATAATTGCACAAAATGTATTAATACTGTTTAAGCGTGAGAATTATATGATCATATTATAAGTCAATGTAATGTGCAAAATAAGCACATGTACGACTTTGTATTCTTATATAAAAGGTATTAGAATAATTATTATAAAAAACTCTAAGAACAAATCAAATTAAGGATCACCATAAAATTATGGTTTTGTCATTAAAATTATTTAAAAATTGAAATAATGAGTACCCAATGTTGGAGTCGACAAATAGCAACGTAAGCGTGTAGCAATACCATGATGAATTCTAGCGGTGTCGGTATTATTTATACATTTTCTCGATTAACGGTTACTAATCACAGTACAATAATCTTATTCGGATGTCTACAAGTTAATACGACACTTATCGCACCTCTAGTTGAACACCTAACATTTAGATTATGGGCGAACTGCGAAACTGTAGCGAACTCGTGTACACTAATATTATTGCTTACTACTTTATATAAACGTATACCTATTTTAATACAATGATTCGACATCCTATGATATAATCATCTCATAAGTATATTTCAACCACTAGGTTGCATAATAAGGCCTGGGTTTTGGTTCTATGGATATCTATTATGCTCAGCACATTAATAATACATCTTTAAACATTTCGTTATATATACTACAAATAATTACTTATAATATTTTTTTAAAAATTCATAAGTCTTTGTTAATATTTCGAAATGTCACATACTGCGGTCCGACGTCACGCGAATGACCCGACGTTGATCCGTTCCAGTTCAAGTTGTACCAAGCTGTATGATTGTCGACTCTAGGCTAGTTTACTTTAATAAGACTTATTATATATTTTGCATATTTTCATTTCCACAAACCATTTTAAATAAAATAATTGAATAATACTTAGATTGACTCGACTACATTTAAGTTTCGAACATTTTCATTAAAAACTAAACCTTAATAATATCAGTTATGCAAATTCATAACTAAATCATTAAAATTGTTATTTTATTAAAAATATATATTTGTTTGTTGCGTATATCGTGTGACGTTGTGCAAATGAAATGTCCCGTCTATATAATACACCTAAATAGTACGATACAGGTACCCGATGAATAAACTAAATATGTATAAGGTTACCTTATACTTTTTATATAATAATGTCGATTTTAAGTAACGATTCTTATCTTAGGCGAACTAATTTTGAAGAAAAAAATCGAAATGGTTTTTGTGATATTGTTGAAAAAAAATCGAAGCTATGAACTTAGGAGCAAAGCCATCATTGGTGACAAGCGTTGGTACTTTCTCCACTTCGCATTGTGCTAACGGAATTTTTAATTAAGAAATTTTAAAATACCTATATATCAAAACATTAATTTCGATTTAGGAAGACACGAGACTTAAATAATCGAAATGGCGTCGAATATTTACGTATGACTAGTGGGTTCTCGGGACTTAAGGGAATTTTGTATGGAAGGCACCGAATTCTAATATGTAATTCGTAAATAATGTATAAAATTATGAATATAATGGTCAAAAATGGTTTCATTACACATTGCGGGAAGTGCAGGTGTTTAAACCGATCAGAAATATTCGTCGTAACCCAGTAGCCCCTAAAACTTTGTGTGTACAAATATTACCTTACGTAAAACGGTGTTTTGGACAAACCAACATTACTGCATCTACATAATAAACCTAGCTACGCAAATATATGTCCTAACTATATAATGACGGCTTTAGAATTATTTTTCAAAGTCACTAACATGTTTAATTATTGTATACAATATGGTTTTTTGGTTACAAGTAAAGGCTAATTCAGATCTTTTATATTTAATCAAAGAGAGATTTATTTGCAAGACACATCTATACTAGATGTAGATTAAGTAAAATTTTATAAGAATGAATTAAATAATGATAAATTGTTTTAACGTAAACCGCAATTTTCATAGTTGCCAGAAAGGAAAAAACATATAATACAATAACATATAAATTATAAATGATATTCGATGTGTAATTCATATAAGTTAATTGGGCTCGTCGCGAATGTCTTATGGACACAGTATAATATTCACCTTAAGTCTAAAAATTGATGTGCTCATACCAAGAAAATTCTCTCACAGCCCTTTCCCAAACCTAATTTTGCTTTCGATATTTTTGGAAAGATTTCGTACCGTATCGTATAGCCCACGTTGTGCACGCATAAATCCAACACTTCTTAACTATTCACATTGTAAATCATGATTTTTTTCATTTACATTTAGCGCGATTCAGAAATAACGCAACAGCGAGCTTTAAACCTAAAGCATAAATTCGAAAGATCCAATGCTTTGGTGACCTATACATATAGTGGACCTTACACTTATTTATATCTAATAAGCGAATAAAACGCAAGTACTCAATAAATTATCCTCACGTCTACGAAAAACACTTAACATATTTTTATTTTCCAATAAAAAATATAGAATACAATACTGTAAGCTTATATCCTAATGAATTAGCTGCTTTTGCGCCAAATCCAAATCACTGCACGATGCGCAACGTGCAAGTCACGTCTGAAGGGAATAGGCAAATGTGGCGTTGTAATGTTCACAAATATTAATATATATGTGAAAGTCATTAATATAAAACCTATCCTTAACGAAATTTGATCAGTTTTTGTGAAAACCTAGTGATGTTTAATAAAATTATCATATACTTATAATAATAATGTTACTTTTAATACAAAAAATAAATAAATGTGATATTATTTGTTGTTTGCCCATGCCCTTCATACATTAAAGACAATAGCAGTAGAGCAGGCCGTATAAAAGGAAAGTGAAAGAATTCATCGAGAGCCAAGCGACGGGTAAACGTATTTCGAAGGCGCACTAGCTCTTGTAAGCGTCATACGAGCGTGATATACGAATTAGATTTCTATATTGTAGGGTACACGCAAAGAACAGGTAATGTTATCATTATTTTTTTTTAGTTTTTTTATTACTTATTTTTACTGATAACTCATCTATACATACAGTACACGTATTTCCAAATGTTTAAAAAAATCATCAAATGCCTTCAAAAGCACGTACTAAGTTTTGACCTACCCACAAATGATACGTAAACTTTTAGATGCGTTTTTCTCAGAAGTATTTGGTCACTTGTTCATTGCGTGTACCGTTTATTTAATAAATGTTCTTGAACGTTGTAGTCGTTTAATATTTGAGATATCACTGGGACTGCGGGTCGCACTGCAGCAGCCGCACGATGGACGGGTCGCTCTTGGCGCCCTCTATGAATTCCTCGAGGGAAAGCTTGCCGTCCTTGTTTCGGTCCATTTGGCGGAATATCTTATCCGTTCGCTTCTCCGGCGTCGATTCGTCCTCCGGCATCTTCATCACCGACCCGACCATCTTGTAGATAGCCTGGAATTTAATACGGATTTTATGAGTGTTTTATAAAACGTTGATGTGATTCCTGTTTTGTAAAACTTCGAACTCGTAGAATAATAGATAACGCGAAAAATACAAGATTACTGTTTTAACAAATGAAACAGCCCAAATATCAAAATTGAATGCCAAAACATCCTGTGTAATATATTTTAATAAGTTCTAAACATAGGCAATTTGACGTCTCGCCTCTCGCGCATTTGAATTAAATTGAATTAAAGAGCGACAATGGCATCGGATTTCCATTCATTTTTAGGAGATTACGATCAATCGTGTTTATGAAAAATATGTACAATATATTCAAACTAAATAAAAACGTTAAACCGGTCAAAAGTATATTACTACTGATATTTAATTAATTTTTTGTATAGGATCCGGAAATGGAAAAACTCGTAACAGTTTCAATTAATATACATCAATTGTATCAACGTTGTATATAAAGAAAAAGACTATGTCAATGTATATTAGTAATTAATTTCATGTATTTTTAGCCATATAATTAAATAACTTACAGTAACGATTTCAAGCATTTCCTGACGGGAAATGTAACCGTTTCCATCGAGGTCGTACATAGAGAACGCCCATTTGAGTTTCTGTTCGAGTTTCCCGCGAGACGTGACGCTGAGGGCGCAGAGAAACTCCCGGAAGTCTATGGTCCCGTCCCCGTTCGCGTCGAATGTTCGAAATACGTGCTCTGCAAACTGTACAAAAATAACAATTAGCCAACAATATTTTCCGTGTCTTTTGTTAACGTTTGGACAGTTTCACTAGCGTAGTTGAAATTAAAAAGCGGCAGTTTTTAAATCAATTGGGCAGCGTAACATTTATTTATTAAACGAAGATTGGTCTGTAATCAAATATCACAGTAGCGCACTAAAATAAATGAAGCGGCAGGAAGTTGTATAAATAAACAGTTTCTCAAATAAACTGCCACTTTAGTTACTTGCCAAATAATCAAAACTTTTATGGTAGTCCTGTTCAATGATCATGTCATTATGACCTTTGTTGCTTAGCGAATAGTAATTTTTAGTTATATAATTTTTTAGTTAACATCTTATAAAAATAGATTTATTCACTTTATATTATAATTATACCTTACTAGCATCCCCATATGGGAAAAAATTTCCATATATTTTTTTAAATTCCTCTACTGATAAATGACCACTAGGGCAGTCCTTCAAAAATCCTTTATACCATTCCTGTATCTCGGCATCTGTAATCACACCAAAAATTACAAATTATATAATAAACTTTATATTTATAATTTATGTTTATAAATATTATATTATATGTTTACAAAATTTTATATTTACACTTTATAGGTATAGATATCAAGATGTTTAGTGTGGACACATCACATGTATCTGTCGCAGTCATCTTGTTGAATCCGCTATTCAATTAAATCACTAGCGCGTTCATTGAATGACGACATTTAA
>DVXP01001695.1:0-14323 GCA_018235645.1 Junonia grisea | reverse complement strand
GTCCCGGTTGTTATCAATAACACCTGATAACGATCGTTACTCATAGTAGGTAATATTTTAGTCTAAATGGTTACTGGGTTACCCTCTGTGTTGCGGAGGTCAGACAGCAATCGCTCTGCGTAAAAATCAGTAACCTGTCAAAACTTAAGCTAGAATTAAGCATACCCTGGTTAAGTCCGGGAAAAAATGTTAGGAAGATGGGTATAAAAAGGGGGTTAAGAAATAAGGAAAGCTATTGTGAAGGGAGGTAGGCTTCCAATTATTACCTGTATCTTGGGTGGTTGATGGCGTACACCCATGGGTCGATGCATGACACGACTTTCGCGCACACTGCAGGGATCATGGTGGCGACTGGTGTCAAGATGCTCCTATAACAAGCGATTTGTGAAGTTGCATAATAATAATATAACATGTAGAATATGTTTTAGGATATATTAGCAAAAGATTTGTTAAACAAGGATTTTTTGAACTATGTAGATCTCTGTAAAAAGTGAAATTGTTCGACGTTAACAGTTGATGAACATTAAGTTTTTTGTCTTCTAAATATCATATTGAAAGTAAAGTAGTACTATGCGTGACACATATATACTTTTTCATTCAGGTGTGTAAGATAACATCTTTAATATTTATCAGAATTTTATATAGCCTACTGTATGCGGATTGTCAGTTAATAAAATCTTTACAATAAAACGATTCGGCTACCGATTGAAAGTATAGACTGACATTTTTATTTCCGTACCCTTTCAAAGGAATTTTTGGTATCACGTGGAGATAAATTTGCATATTATTCTCATTAAACGTTGATACGAGCTTTAAAAGAAGAGATTATTACGAAATGTAAATTAGTCAGACCTGTTGCCGTTTAATATAGACATGAAAG
Organism: Junonia grisea; assembly: GCA_018235645.1. Taxonomy (NCBI): domain Eukaryota; kingdom Metazoa; phylum Arthropoda; class Insecta; order Lepidoptera; family Nymphalidae; genus Junonia; species Junonia grisea. The sequence continues at coordinate 13,443 of DVXP01001695.1, read as the reverse complement.
TTGGTAGCCGAAATAACGGAAGGATTTACTCTTATTTATGGTTCAAATCTTTCAATTATATCTGATTTTGCGATACTTTTAAATATCTCATATTTTACCAACACAAATTAAAATGATTCAGACTCGCAGACAGATTTTGTTTTTTTTTTAATTTCCAAATCATTTTCTTGTCTATGGAATTTGGGCTTCAATAAAAATTAGTACTAGAGCTTGAATTGCCTAAAATTCTATTAAAATTCGACTATTGTAATATCCTGAGTCCCCGTTTAATAATAGCAGTAGATTAGACTCTACATTTCCTTCCGTTCTAAGTCATACCTGTCTCCAAAAGCACCGGTCATGGCGACGAAGGCATACGGTGTCCACGAGCAGAGGAATAGGAAGAAGATCGTAAAGGCGACCTTCGCGATTCTGATTTCAACGCTCTTGCCCGCATCTTCCTTGCCAGCAGCCAGGGATTTGACGTTCATCTTCTTGGCTTGTTCTTTCAGCATGCGCTCGTGGAGACGTACCTTTAGGAAAAATGGAGTGGGTAAATAGAAGGTGTAAGTTTACGAAAGTGATGGAATAAGTGATGAGTTGAAGTAAGGCTGTGTTCGTGTAGACCTTTAAATTTAAGTTGCAGAAGAACTTTGTTGCAGAGTTGGAATTGCAGAAGTTTGCAACAGGTTTTTGGAATAATGAGTTTAATGTAGATGTAGGTAGTTTCTTAAACATTCAACCACCATGTCTTTGAGTAGTATTTTATTTTCTGTGTTACGAATTGTAAGTGAAACAGCGAAGACGACCACAAAAAAATATTTCTTTAGTCATATACAATTCTGTACACAACAATTGTAAATGATAATTCTAAGTCAATACAGAAATAATATCAGGATATTAAATGGGAAACCTTTACAATTCAACGTTTTGTATCTTTAAAACGATTAGGGCCGGTTCCGGTATAATAGCGGCCCTATCCTTTTGATGTCTGAAATAAATTAATTCCGATGAAACCTCAACGTTTCTGAAAGATGAAAACGATTTTTACGGCAGTCTCGATCCGTCTGTCCTTATGATGGAATGATTTTGTTTTAATTAAATTTCAACGGAATCTTTTCTCTGGGTATAATTTACTTGAACCTTGACATTTTAGAAGAATAGCGTCGTTTTGTTGGCGGATGTAGTTAGTGATATTTGGCGTTAATCATTTTTAAGCCGAGATGGCCTAGTGGTGCGAACACGTGGATCTTAACCATAGGTCACGGGCTAGCACCGCTGGATTTTCCGTACTGGAGCAGCGTGGTGGATTAAGCTCCATAACCTTCTACCTATGCTCAGCAGTGGGATATGTACAGGCTATGATACGTTTTTTACGTTTAAATGGTTAACTTCGTTGATCATTTTAAATATATTTACTTTAATTTCTTTTAAAGATATTAGATGTAATAAGGTATCTCTATTATTATTTACGACATTTCAAATTTGAATAATGAAAATAGACTGCATTACATGAATACAGTACTCCAAATATTAAGTGATTATTAGAATCTTTAGTTATAAAACTCTAATATAAACTAGTTTATAAATATTTCCAACTTTAACTTAACAACGTGTATTGTCAATGAAATTTCGATTCCGCAAACTTCACCAAGATGTGAATTCGGATGAAATCCCGCAGAAATATTTGAGCGGGCGGCTATCGGTCGATCGTGCCGCCAGCTATATTGACTTCCTGACCTACTACCACGACTTCTTACGTTTGCGTAGATGTGTTAAAAATATGCTATTGGATTTGAATTGTGTTGGTAATTCCTATATTGGAGACATAATCTATAATAGAAGTCTAGAATGTCACAACATAAAGCACTCAAAGTATTGAAATTTTGAACATAGCCCGTGGTAGGGAATTAATCAAATTGATCGTTATTTTTCAGCACAACATTAGCCTTTGCTTCGACATTTGTTAATTCTATAAAAAATCAACATCTATTAATAATAATATGGTTCTGCTTAGGTTAAATAAAGCTTAGTGACACGTGTAAAAACCAGTTAGGTATGTGATTATGACTTTAAATGTTTCAAGTCTTTATGTAAATTAAGTACCTACTAATTGGATCTGAAACCATAGGAACATTTTTGTTTCTATTATTGTCAAAATCACTCCATAACGTTTTACAATTGATTGATTACAATATTAAAAGCTGTAAATCTATTTAGTATATTATTTTCCATCATAAGGATTATAATCCGTAGGTACTTAGAACACTTCGGTAGCTATAAGCTTTCATAAAGACCACTTATTACATGAATAATAGGTGTTATGTTTGAACGCTTTATGAATACTGATCGCATTACTTAAAACGTGTGATATATTAAAAAATAGTAGGACACTTCGGTATTATGAGATTAAGTCAAACTGTATCCGTTACTGGCGTTCAGAATGCAAACAAATAAACGCCGTTAAACCTTCTCGCCGAGTCAGTATTTTCCTTTTTTTACAACATTCTTTATCCCTCCCGGCCGATTCTATTCGATTTCCTCTCGTATTGGATAAGTACGCTTTAGTAAATATCCTCAAATTGCTCTCATTTTAACTAGTTAATCCCGTATGAACATTTGGACGTACAATACGTTGTTGGTTTCGAAATGGGATTTTTTATCTATGGTTTCATAGATTTTTATGTTCTGATAAATCGTAAATTTCTTTATGTATAGATAATTTCTTTATGTATATATTTATTTATAATTTCGTGTAGTCTGTTATTTGTTTTTATGTTAGTAGTAAATGAGGTTATTTTTAATTAAGTTGCTCTACTCGTGATAAACCAATTGGGAATAGAACGGGAAAGCGCCTAATCATTGCAGTTGAAGTTATATCATAGTATTAATATAAACTTGATAGAGTTTTGGGAAATAAGAATACGGGCAATAAGTGTTGGGCCAATAGGATCGAGCAAACGTCACTATTTAATTAAAACTAGCTGCCTATTGCGTTTTATCCTGCGTTTAAGACAAAAAATCATTCCATTAAAACATTGTTTTTCCTAAATTTTTTCTTGTTTTTACAGCACTCTGTTATTTGGAGCAAAAATAAATCCAACAAATCTTTGATCAAAAGAATCGTTCCAGCCGTTATCAAAAATGATGTAACTTACACGACTTTGTTTTATAATTGTACTCATAGATAAATATGTAGATGCACGTATTCTTCAGATGTCTCGACTAAAGGGAGGGATCTAATAGAAATTTTAATTATTTAATTAGCACAATTTAACCTTGGCACTTCCAACATCTGTCCAGTAAATAGAAGTTAGGAACTCGTTTAATCGTTTCCCAACAAGTTGAATTTCTTTTGAGTGGATGCTAATTTAATAAAGGCGACGAGACGGACGCGAAATTGCAGTAATCCGACATTCCACTGGATTCAAAGCAAATGTATCATGTCCTGTGTTTTACTAATAGTATAAAAGTGAAGTGGGGATGAATGGATGATCATTATTCTTAGAAAAACAGTCAAGAGGATTTTGATGAAAATTCGTACTATTAGGATAGCTTAGAAGAAGGCAAATAGACTATGATAAACTGTATTTAAGGGACAGTGTCAAGTACCTTAATATAAAAGAATATGTTCAATGTTCACAAACATCGTGTCTGCTTGTGGCTACTTACTTGTCTTTTCTAAATTTATGACGTAATATGTCTCGTATTTTTTCTATACCTAGACAAGTCGATGAGCTTTTTCTACTTTACTGGTTTTCTAGGTGCATACTGCCAAAATATTCAAGAAAAAAGTAGATTATTTTATAATCATATAACTACATGGTAAACACGGAGACGACCATTTTATTTAGGCAATTATATTTTAACATCAGGATATAGTAAACTTTTTGGTGGACGTTAATCTTTAGAATTTAAATTCGTATCCTAGCCACTACAAGTTATCAAGTTTCGTCAAGTAATTCCGAAATATAAATGAAGTTGAATTTAGCCCAAGATCCGTATCAGAGATACAATGATTCTAATATAACTTTGATTGAGACTTTAATGAAGTTTCTATTAGGAGGGTTCTTGGGATTTAATATTTACTGTTTTGTTTTAATCGACACCAAAAAGTTGGTATAGGACTTGGCTTATTGTTTTTATATGTTAATTATGTTACTGATTTCGAATTAGTTTTGACTTTTAGTTTCTTTTAAATAAACCTGGTTGGACTAAAGAAAGTGGAGTGATAAATAATTAATTAATCGTTTACGAATTGTTATTGATAGATATTTTAAAAGTATTAAGTATTTATTAGGGTTGTGTTCAGTATAAGAATATTATTATGTATTAAATCTTTTATCGTATCATTTTTAGTAAAATCAGTGTGATGTTGATGTATATCATATTCGTTAACGGTATTTTATTACGGGTCAATATTTATGGGTGTCGAGGGACCTTGTGAAAACTTATCCTCAGAACGTAAATTTAATTGGAACAAAATTCTATAAAGTAATATTATTTTATTTTTATATGAATACTACTACGAAACTGAACAAAGGAACGGGAATGGGTAAAAAGGCTGTGACTTTTTTTAAACGGAAGCTGTCTAAACTATTAGTCAAGAGCGCTAAGTATGTATTTTTTACAAATTTTTCGTTAATGCAAACCTACAATTATTGATTTATAAAGGGTAGGTACTTAACCCAGATCTGTCACTATACCTTACTCAATATCTGTCAAATGCATATTGCTTTTATAATATATTTGAATTTCACTATGAGGCCAGTATAATAAGATGCTTTGAAATTCTCTATACCATTTATAGTATTTTACATACCCATAAAAAAGGGTCCGAGAGTGGCATTCGACAAATCTTTTAAGGCCGGAGTATCAATCGGAATATTTATTAGAAATGAAGGTTTTTATAATATTTTGCATGAGAATGATACCCTTACATGGGCTTAGCTGATCGTATTAAAATACCAATGTATGTGAAATATATTTTATAAAGCCTTTTTATTGTAGTGCTTTAGTTCTCTTGGCAAATTGGTTGATTTTATTCATATGATCTCATGATTTTTAGATTTGTATTTTCATAAATTCAAAAAAAAAATACCGACCGAATTGATAACCTCCTCCTTTTTGACGTTGGTTAAATAGTATTTTAGTCATTGTTTTCTAATACTCCTTTTTTGTTTAAATAGTAGTTTTTTTCCAAATAAATAACTTTCAATTCTAATTTAGAAAGGGCTTCATTTAACAGACTTGAAAGGGGATTATATTTACCACTCGACATTGTGTCAAATCCTATTATTCCTTTTAGAGTTTTTTTTTCAATTTTTGGTATCATTGATTTGTTGTTAGTAAATGTAATACTCACAGCGCTGAACAATTTGGAGTAGAAGAAGCAGATGAAAGACATGGGGATGCAGTAGCTCCAGATGAAGATGCACATCACGAATATCTTCGTGTCCTGGTCTTCAGTGAGAAAGTCGAAGGAACACGTGGTAAGGAAGCCCTCTGTGGAAGAAATATGACTTAGTTGGCTGATGTATGCAATACTATGATCAATGAGGAATTACTAAGAACTATGGATACTCGACCGTCAAATTCTAACACTGTCTGATAGAAAGATGTTTATCCTTCATCTATAGAGCCTCTAAGGCTCTGGAAGCGGTTCAAAAGAATATCAAAATATAAATTAGAAGAAAGAACTTTTAAAAGTACTTCATAAAGAGTTACATAGAAATACAGGTTACTATTTAAGTTCATAATTTAAAAAAGAAATTTATATTTATTGTCTATACCTGTCATTGAGTCAAATCCTCCAAAACACTTTACCAATTGTTTTACGATAAATTTTACTCAAACGGCCGATTACTCATCGCATTACGGTCATCGCTTCGTGTTAAGTGATGGCCTTTCGGCGGATGAGCACAATTTCTTGCTAAATTGTTCATAATAAGTCGTTAATCTTGGTTTATGTGCGCAACGGAGCGTAAGCCTTTAATACAATATGTGCTTATAGTAATAAATTCTGAAATATTTGTTTATGTAATAACTTTGCTAGAATAATTATTTAAGTACGGGATTTAAGATATTGTATGTTTATTCGGGTGTAATAATGGACGATTTATTGAGTGGGAAAGAGACAAAATAAGACTGTGTCTCGCTTATATCTCTCTTATGTTTGGTATTAGTGAATTAACTTTTTTAGCCACAGCAAATAATTTTTGCGAACTTATTTGTTCAATCTAAGTTATAAATTGGTCGTTAGGAGTAGCTTTACTTTGATTAGACCTAAACCCAATTAGACAGCGTTCATTAGTTCTGATGATCCCTTCATATCTGGGTATAATGTAGCTCAAATTTAAAGCTCTTATTGTCTTATCTTTTAAACAATTAATTCTGCTTCACATTTAACGAGTAATGAAGGATAATCATTAGACTACAGAATTTTAATCAAACATTGCGAAGGCAATCTAAAATTCGTTAATATTTTAATATCTGACTTTTAGTATTGAATATAAGAAGGGTTGACGTTGACTGATGAAATTAATTGAAGAATTAGGATTGTTAGCTTTTCGAATATCAATTTTTAAGTCCAATGCTCATTTATCTTTCATGCTCAATATAAAATATGTGCTAACTTATGATTCTAAAATTATTAAAGTTCTTTTGTTTTAGGTTAGTGCATATGGGTTAGCTACCTTCCGAAAGGCAATCCAGCATGTTAGTTTCAATGATCTGCGTCTACGCCGAATGGCACTAGTTGACATAGTTTTAAAGGGAAAACGACAATGCTAAATTATTTGGTTAATATGCTATCCAGCATCCTTCCCCTATAGTCGCGATAACCATGAAGTTCCGTGATCAAATGATATTACCTGGCACAAATTTTCCCCAGACCCTGAAGGCGGGCAGGAAGGTGAACGGCAAGGCCCACACCCAAGAGAACAGGATTAGTAAAGACGCTTGCACTCGGTTCAGTCTTCCGTCTAGTGGGCTTGAAATTGTCCTGTCGAATAACAGTTTTTTGATAAAGTTTAAAACGAAATAAATGGGCTTAATCATGATCTATCTTTAATAGTTTGTGGTTGTGGCAATAATACCAGTATCCTTTATTAAATTCATATTTATTTATTAATTTATTATCTATGTACCTTAAAAACCAAAAAAATCATTGATATTAAATTTTGTGTACAAAGGACGTCTTATGTCTTAAAAGAGATTTCTTCCAGGAACATATTGTGTTTCAAAATCGTTTCTAATTCTTCAAAGTTTGCAAAATGGAATTACAAAATCAAACAGTAGAATCGTCCTTTATTTTTCATTTGTTTTGCAACTAATATTTTTGTTAATAACATCAGCAGTTCTATGGTGGACATATCTGTTAAGAGTTAAAATATCAGGTAATGTAAATGATTCACAGGAAACTTACTTGTATCTATCAAATGCAATGATGGCGTTCGTCATAGCACCACCAATGCCTGACAATGATCCGAGCACTCCGTATATGTCGCAACCGAGCTGGTAGCCCAGTAGGCGCTGATAGAACGAATTGCCGACCAGCATCGGCATTTCCAACATCATCATGAGGTCGAACACAGCCAGGTTGATGACGAACATGTTGCTTGCACTGCGTAGTGATTTTGAGCTGGAAATAATTTAGCCGTATATAAATTCAGGGCAGTTATTAGTTAAAAGGCAGGTCAGTTAGAAATAGTAATTAGACATTATTTGGTATTTAATATGTAAAGTTAGAGGGTTTGTTATAAAATCAGTACAGGAACAAATTGACAAATTTTTAGTTAAATTGTCTGTCTATTAAGGAAGGCAATATGGAACAAAAATCACGCTCGATCACATAAAAGCGTAGCTGTGACTCAGTACGTTACGGCATTGATAAGTTACTGAAAAATCTAAACTGTAGACAAATGGCAATATTTTGTTCAAAGTTTATTACGTACTAAATATGAACTGATCATTGTAATAGACATAATCCTTTATTTTTAAAAGCAGACTCCTCGAGGACAGGAGCAAGTTGAGGGGAATGTAGTGAACAATTCCAATAACGTCAAAGTTTCGCGCGGATTCCGATATCGACGTGAACTATGCCGTGTACTGCCATAGCGTTACTTCACCATAAAAAGATAACCGCATGAATGGTGAATTTATAATTTTAATGCTATTCATAATTTATTGAAGTTAAACCTTTTGAAGAGAAAAACTCTCGTCTATTTGAGTTTTATTTAAAGTATATTTGCAGTTTGCGGTGAAAAGGATCTCTTTCATTCAGAGCGAAATATAATTATTAGTGGCAGAGTAAATTATGTGCATTAAGGACTCACCTATTTAATTTATGGAGCAAGGTATGATTGCCATCGTTTAGATTTCAAGTGGTTTATTGCTGATATGGTTTGCTTTGGAAATGCAATTTCTATAGGTATGAAGTTTTAGAAAAGATCTTCTTAAAATTTTGCCATTATAATTAATATGGTAGATAGGATAATAAACTAAAGATTGCAGATTTGAAGATTTAACTTGCTGTTAAATTATATTTCATAGATATAAGATACTGAATAAACAGTGTACTCTATCCGAAGCGTGTGTGTAACTTCAAACTTTGATACTTGTATTAGTTGCAGAGAGTTGAATCTTGTGTATGTACCTACATACTGGATGTTTCGATAACATATTTGATACATAACAATAATGTACCATAGAGTATAAGTATACCAAACTAAATAAAATGCCAATATTTTTTTCCGATTAATAAGTAAAATTATAATTTTAACTATGACGAGTAAGAAAATTTAAAAATTGCTCGAAAAGTTCATGTCTTTTTAACAACCCTTAAAACGTTCCGAAGGATATAAAGAAAATAAGAAATATTGCTGAGATACGTGAAAACTAAGTTACTAGCGTTCGTGAGTTCGGTGACGACGACGACAGTTCCATGTCATTAATTCATCCAAAAAGTCCTCACTAAAAAAAAAATCAAAAATATTGAAAAAAAAATACTTAATACAAAATAACAGGAAATCGATTTCGTATTTACCGAGTGTACAAACGGCTCAGATACGGCACGAATAGGGGATGATAAAGAGAATGGAGTAAAAATGCTCGATACCGATGAACATCGGAAACGTTTTCCGAACTCGCCGAGCGGTTCACAACTTTGCCCGTGACACTCGTTTGAGATCTACACCGATGTAGGAATACAATCATAAACACATTTCTATGGGATTATTTCTTTTATTTTATTATATGGGTTTTTCATTGGGATGTGAATTGTGTGCAGCAGGATAAATTTTGGCGGTTAGGTACGAACGGATTTGTGTAAGAATGGAAATAAAAATGATTTGACTTTTTTTTCTATAAAATGTTGTTGTTAACGCCAATAATGCAACTAAAATATTTATTTCTATAGTAGCTAAAGCAGTGAGAAAGTTTTTTAAGTGAAAAAATTTCAGAAAAATATATCAGCTTTTAATTCTATTTAAAACTAGGAAAATTACTGAAAAGTACTGTTGAACAGTAATTTTTGGTCAATATGAGTCTCAATCGATATACTAAAATCCTAAATATATCTTAGAAGCTTAAGGACTCAAGACGCGTCGCGGCAAGTGCGTTTTACAAACTTAATTAAATCGTCAGCGGGAACAGTCACCGGCACTCGATCGCGGAATTGTTCCACGCTATTGACTCGAATGGATTCGATTAGAACCGCTTAGATGTTAAGAGATTAATAATCGATATAAGGGTATCGAATATTTTCTTTAGATTTGTCGTGTTAAGCTGTAATGAGGAGATTCTTCTACATGGAGGGAGTAAGTAGGGAGTAGTAGTAACTAGGGGCCCAAATAAAAAAAAATTCTTTTTGAATACATTATTGTAAAAAGGCATACTTTAAATATTACGCTGATATATTCTATATTTTATAAGATGCAGCTAAATGTATCAAAATGTTAATTCACTTATTAAAAACAATAATAAAGAGGAAATGTTTTAGCTAAAAGACCAAAAATTTGAAAATAAAATCTATGCACATTAGTGTTACTGGAAAAAATATAAAAAATATCTTCGCTTACGTGCTAAAAATCCATATAACGATGCCGTTCCCTGTCAGCGATGTGAGCATAAGTATGGTGTAAATGAAAGCTAAGCCGAAGTGCCAATATTTGCTGACAGCGGGGAAACTCCGCCAGTGCTCGTGCACCAGGTCCTGGTGTTCTTCTGGAATGTTCCATCCTAGCATGTGTTCTACGACCTCCTGGGATACCCTGAAGAAAAAAGAATATTAATAGTGGAAGGAAAATTTCTTAAGATAACAAAGAATGGAAACAGAAAAAAAAAATATTTAGCCATTACATTTTTCCCTATTTCAGATAAAAGAAACCGTTTCCCGCTAAAATCGTTTTTCGCTAAAACAATTTGCAACATTTTCTCGAAATTACAACTTTTGCGGCAATAATGCGGATATTTACAAAGTTTACTTCAATTTCAAGAAAGTCATTTAAATTAACCAATTTGTATTCGTTACGGTCGTGGGCGTAACAGAGGGACCGGAGTTAAAGATTTTCTTATTTTGTTTTAGAAATGAAGTTAGTTAGAATCTCGAATCGTTATCATTGTAAAATAATCGGATACTTAGGACACTGGTTTTTCTTTGTTTAGTTAAATATTTTTTTTTATTTTTTTTTAATTCTATATTTTATATTCTACCTGCTAATAAATTTTATCAAATTAAATTTTCAACAAAAATTTGCAATACAAATATTAAAAAACACAAACAAATCAGAATATTAAATAAAATAAATAAATAAATAAATAATACTAACATTTTCAAGGGGTATGCCACAGGGCCGATGTCATCTGTGTAGTTGGTCGCCATTTTGTGCACGTTTTACAACAAAATGGTTGAAGCGCCGGAGTCGTGTGAAAAACTATTTTTGCATTTGAAAAAAAAATTGTAAAATTGCTAATGTTAATGGCTGTTGTTTTATGACGAAGTGAGTAGTCCGACGTTGGCAGTCGCTTCTCACTTGTGACTTCTCCTCATCAGGGTAGTCTTTTATATGGCAGGGGCGTGCGTGTCTCTTAATTCCTTAATTTAATAAAATAGTAAAGCTTCTACTTTATTTGGTCAAATGTATTACACGTTCTGTATTCTTAGTGCGCTGTAATTCCCTTTAATTTGATTGATTTTATACAATTTATACTTCAGTATCATGATGTTAGCTCATACATAATACATTTTATTTTTCCTTTGACAATGTTGTACTATTATAATATTCTACTGTTCTTAATTGAGATTGGAATCTCTCATTGGAAGGCTGTGAGTATTTAGTAATAAAAAATATTAGTATTTTGTTCCAATTTAATATTTTTATGGATTTTATTTAAGCATTACCACTTTATTGTCATGTTTGTTTTTTATAGCTACAACCTTTTTATTTTAGTTTAAAAACGGTACACCATAATGTTTTGCACCGGACTATACACAAAAACTCAACGATGTTCTCAGCGTCTTAGGGATCGCTTGCGCATGGTACAGTAATTTAACCCCCTCCCCTCCTGTTTGCCCCTCGTCATACAATTCTGATGATATCCCACCCTCCTTAAGGTTAACTTTGGATTTTGGAAAAAAAATCGGAATTTTTCACTTTTGCTAAAAATGCATTTTTCTGCTTTTATTTTTATGGTTTAATTATTGAATTAAATACGATAATTTTTTTAGAACAATTATTCGATGGTTTTAGCAAAAAAATTAAAGTTCATTTTAATTTTTTTTTTCAAAGGTTTCCCGTTGTTTATATTCGGAAACTAGTGATGATTTTTAACTTAATATCTAAAAACAATATTGTTTTGTTGAACCTTGGGGCTACAATATTATTTTTCTTTAAATATTATCCGACCATTTATGCAATGTTGCTTTTTGAAAGTTTTCCAAAAATTTGCGATTTTTTTCTATCCTTTAATTTTGCGACTAGTCTTCGTTTGTTGATACGAATAAAGAGGAAAAATCACTATAGAAATAATATGAAATATTTTCTGATGATATACAAGATACCTAAAAAGTAGTTCAAATGTTCTTTTAATAGGTAAATCCCTTTGATAATCTTATAAAATAATATACTCGTTAAGTATATAATACGTTAATCTCAATGTAGTGCATAGGTCGCTTCTTTTTGTAGCTAAAATGTATTCATTAAAACAATGTCAGAGATAAAAAGTATGCTAAGGTCATTTTACTAAAAACGTACATATTTTATAAAACATTTTAATTGTTTTCAACGCAGTTTTTTTTCTGTGTACAAGTTATACTCATATGGAGGCTGGCATAAAATGCTGTTATAGCGTTAAGTCCGCCCTTTGTGGATTTTTTCTGTGCAATAAAGAATAAAAAAGAAGTACCTAATGGTTATTCATATTTAAACGTTTATTTTTTATCTATAGATAGTATAAAAATCTTGCATCATACTTTTTTGTAGTAGCACTCTTCAGAATTAAACCGTTATTAAATTTTATAATGTTTTATTTTTGTATTTTTTGTAGACATTTTGAATAGGGCGTAAAGAATTACTCATATCACTAAATGATGAGGGTGTTTCTATCTACGTAATTTAGCTTGAAAGAAGCCGCTTGTATAAAATAAAATCCATTATTTATAACACATATTTTAAAACTAAAGTAACAATATTATATCAACAATTTTAACGAGATCTCGGCCGAGTCCCAGTTCGGGCGCCACGACACAGATCCCGCTCTAGAACGTGATATGAATGTATTACAAAAACATCGAATATACATTTACTTCAGGAAAATCACAAAAATATATTCAGAGTCAATGATTTAATACTAGTTAAACTAAATTTACGAATCATTAAGGTTGTGATGGAATTGTGAGAATTAGATTGCCCGCGACGCAGTTATCTAAAAAGGTTTTACGTGACCTGAAAACTCAAGTCAAAGCTGAAATACGTTATCCCAAAATAAATACTCAATAAGGACCAAACATAAAACTATGAATCTTTTAATACATTTGAACAAATTTGAACAAACTTGAAGTTTTAAATAAACTAGTCAAAAAAATTAGAGGATCAAAAATTTTGTCGCAATTATTAGCGTTTTTTCAGATAGGTGTATTTTGGTTAAAAATGGTCGTATGGGAGTCATGAAAATAGCTTTCTAAAGCTTGAAGTCTCTAGTTTTGAGGTTTCTAAACCAATAAAATTTGTAAGCATTAGATTTTGCGCAATTCTTGTGAAAAGCGTGAAGAAAAAAATTTGTTAATTTAATTGGTTTTTCATTTTGCTCCAAATACCTGAAAAAATGTTTTTTTACTAAACCACTATATGGACTAAGTAAGCTGTTTATTCAGCTTCAGTTTCATTCTTTGATAAATTTGATACGACTACTCCTCGCAGAGCTTTCAGACTTTGAATAAAAAGGGATATGTTTGTCTTTGATTAA
>DVXP01001694.1:0-14329 GCA_018235645.1 Junonia grisea | reverse complement strand
ATACTCAATCCAACAGTCACACACCTATCGGGCGATGGGGTCGTCACATCCCTACGCCTTTTTATTATTATTATTATGTTTTCAATTCCGTATGTTTGTGTTTGAACATTCATAATTTTGTTAAAACATAATAGGTATATGCGGGCGTAGCCGCGAGTAAGCACTAGTTTTTAATGTAAGTAGGAAACTAAGGACAGTAATATTATGAAAGTAGTATTCGCACTGATATTAGGTATATATGCAAAAGTAACATTGTCTATCCATCTATTTGTCTGTTAAATTTTCACTCTACACCGCTGAACCGATTTCGATAAATTTTTATATGAAATTTGATGATGGAATATAGGACAGAGAACTCGTCGAAGTTCGTAGATAAAATTGACGTAATAATGGAGCTTAGCCGTATACCTACTTAGGTATATGTATAAACTATTTCGGTATAATTAGCACTTTTTAATAAGCCAAAGAGAATGTTTTTCCGAAATTGGTTGAAACATAATCTATTTTTCTCTTTAAGATTATTTCCTGAAAATCTGCTGTCAATCGCTCAATCGTTTTCATTAAAATCTCAGCTATGGTTCATATCAAAACAATATCATAACATAAAATTAATCAATAAACCAATCATTAAATCAGTATCGTATACGTTGGATTTAACACATATTTCACCGATAAACAATTATCGTTTAAATCATCACATACATTTACGTGAATGTTTTGACAATAAGATTTATTGGTACCTTCTTCCTTTAACATAAGCAAATTCCAGTAATACACCGGTTGCGTACGCGCACGTACAGCGCCATCTATCCGTCACCGGGACGCATTACCTTTCACGTTTCCGCCAACCCGTGATAGATGGCAGTACTCGTCGATTGATTTATTAGCCGCCGATGTTTTTATACGGATCTTAAATTTTCAAAACATTAGTTAGTGTTTCAACGAAAATAGGATTACGGGAATATCTCATTATATCTTAATTGAATTGTTGCATTCGGATTGAGAAAGATTAGACATGATAGGGCTGCCAACTGTATTAATTTTGATGACGCATTTTAAAATAATAAATTGATTATGGCATATATTTTGACTGCAAGTGCATTCTTTAGCCCTTAAAAATAAAAATAAAAATAGTGCCAAAAAGAATTAGGTCGAGAAATGTTAGGAACAAGATATAAGATCGGCATTTTCATTTGGCGTGCAATTTTAATTTAACCCATTCGACGTCGCGGCGGGTCACTAGTCTACCCAACAATATAAATCTTACTTCATCACTTACAAACCAACTTATATTTTACTTATACATTTTAGAGAATATCTTCTACATCATACTTATAAACCGTAATCTCATTACTATATAATAATCACTAACAAGATATTAGACACGTTACAACATCTTTGGTAAACGGCTAATTAATAAAACTTAAGTCGTAAATAAAACGGGGGGGCTGTTAGCAAAAACTGTTAAGATCATAAACCTGTCAGCGGATGAGGTAGTGCCTTTGTTGCGATGTAACGTCGGGCGATAAATCTTATATGGGACAATTTGGACTGGGCGGCACCGAGTGCTTCTTTCGTGTGTGCTGTTTCGTATTGTCGGTTGTTTGGTTGTGAATTTTCTATCTAATTATTAGTTTTGTTTAGTATTTTTGTCAAAAATGATGTCCTAGTTGGGTAAGAGTATCTTGTTCGAAAAAAAAAACACCACAGTTCAACTGATTGTTTATTTGCTACTGTATACCTAATATACCTTATACATATTTTATAATTTCTGTCATGTCGTAAGCTACATTTTTCATCATCGTTTTGCAGGAGTTAAATGTTATTTTGGTTGTTAGATACCTTGAATACATGGCCTGAAAGCTTATATGCATTCAGATTTGTTGTGTTTTTTTTTCTAGACATACATAGCAGGCAAGCGAGCTGGTTGAGCAGCTTGATGGCAAATGATTATGTTAATGTGATGTGATGTTAGCTACAATTTAAAAAATATTTATAAAATGTATAATTTCTTGAATGTCTTCCTATATATAATAATATCTAATATTAATAAACAAGACATAATAAAAACGAAACTAGCCAACAAAATTATCAACAAAATTTCAAAAACCGCAAAGTTTATTAACCCTATAATGGAATGTCATATAAAATGAGATATGTGGGCCGAATCAATAATTACGAACACGATACGTACGCTCATCACACGCCCTACTGTTACAGGGTTATTCTGAAACGACTCGATATTCGAATATGAAATTTAAAAATCGAATACTGTATTTTTTTTTCATGTACATCGATTTGGTCTAAGCGACCGTTGTGTTATCTCTACAACCAAAGTTTTATCCAGATATTTCTTTGTACACCTTTACCTTTATATTATTTATTTTGATAACCAGTCGACTATCCAAGGAGTTCAAAACGCACGATTAATCCCTGACATTAATATTTATATGACGAATTTCATTGATATGTCAATAAAAACACAGACAAACAATATGTGCTAATAACATTTTAAAATATAACGTTTTTGACGTTACAATTTCGAATTCATCGCAATTCGAATATGTTCTAACAGAATAGCTCAACTGAACCCTGCGCTCGCTCGGTGAAAAACACCCCGTATCAAGCCCGAGGCGAGTCGATCCGGCCCATAAATAATAAATACTAGCACGGTGCGTCTGCAGATAATGGTAATTTACGATTCGCTACCATTGGCGTCAAATCTTTGGCAGCGGTCGGCTAGATCGACGTTAGGTGCTTTTTTGTTCCGGACATTTGATGTGTTAAAGAGTTGTCTGATAATATATTTTTTGTTTTATTTTGATATCTATTTGATTGATTAAAAATTGTATGCTTCAATGTTTATAGATATTTTGATGGGAATTTAAGATATTCGAAGTATTTTTAATACTGTTTAACTAAAACAGTCATAATTTAGAAATAATTTTCAAACCCTTATATTATTAGATTATTTTATTAGATTTAAAGTGCTAATCTAAAAAGTTGATAAAAATTTTATTATTTTTTTAAATAAAAAAAAATATATAAAAATGATTTCCAATTAATAACGTATTCGATAACAAGTCCACATAAAATTTTAGTAACGGCACAGTACCGATAAATCGTTTAAACGTTACGAGCAAAAACGTAGTCACAATCGAACCGCACAAATCAGAACAGGGAATCTGAAACTCAGTTATTATAATGAAAGTTCAAGGATATAACTCAAGAGAGTCGATCGACGCTAAAATAGGAACAAACGTTGTCGCCCGAGCGGTTCGAATAAATTACAAAGATATATTATTATTAAAATTTGGGCGCGAACTTGGTTCGTAACTTGGGTGATATCGGGACGGTGGGTGACGGGCCGGGGAGGAACCGGGACGAGCAGCGAGAGGGTTGAGCGTTTAAACTGCTCATAAATAATGCTTTTGACAATGTTACGTATCAATTTAATTATGCTTCCTTTTGTGTTTGTTATGTATAATTGTGTTTCGAAGATTTGGTGCGAATGTCCGAGTGTATGTTGATTTCATTTGATTTTGTATTGAGAAGATATATCGTCGTGATATTAAAGAGTAATATGTATCTTATGAAAAAAAATATGATTATTTCGTAAGCACTTATTTCCAAAATATATGTGTCTATATGTTTTATTTCATATGAAATACACAATAAATGTGCTCATGAATATGTATGTATGTTCATTACATGAAGCCTTATTAAGCCATTAACCATGTAGGTATAAGCTACACAGTTGTGCCGAGTTTCATCAAAATCTATCACTAGTTTTTGCAGGAGACAGCAACAAATATCCTCACAGGGTTGTCACATTTATAAGATAAGCTCCTATATATTTTTTAATTAATTCAAATTTTCACAGAGCATTACATAATATTTTTAAATCATCACACAAACATGAATAAACAAAAAAACGTGAGATCAAAACGATACCGGGATCATGATCGGCCTCAGACGGCGGAACCCGGCTTCCTCTCTAAATCACGTCAAAGACATAGATAGCGGTCATTAAGCAAATTATACTCTGTGGATTTTAAAATCGCTACTTTTACATCGATTTCATCGTTCACGGAAATGATAGATTTATATTTATTAAAGTAGAAAAATATATACCTATGATGATTTTCTGATACCAATAAGCTGAGGAATTACTTTGATTATTTTTTAACGTTATAAAGTCTATTTTGAATTTTATAACCCAAGAAACGCCAACCAGTACAATAAATAAATATAGGTAGATACCTAGGTACAGAAAAACTTCAAAACTTCTCAGATAAAAAATTGTCGTTTTTATGTTTTATTATCCACTACGAAAAATTAGGTTAATAAAAAAATAATGAGTTAATATTTTATATTAAGAAAATAAATAGGGGTTTTTTTTAACAAAACAAATAAAATCAATACTCAATCATAACAAAAAATATAAACAAATTATAGCGCCACCTATTAGAAAAGTGTGAAACTTTATCGACTTACTACATTTCTGAAAGATATGGTCAATGACCATACTAGAGTCGCCATCTCACTTTTAATTTTCGAACTACTACATACATAATATTCTTATTTTATATAATTGTAATTTTTGGCTACAAATCTTTTATTTATATTACGTTAAAATTACATTATTATTACTAATTACACAATTAGCAATAATGAAACTTTCAAATTCACTACAATTATAAGAGTAAACTAAAATGGTCAAAGACCATAGAGACATCTAGTTAAAAAAAACAACACCAACCATTGTTAAACCTGTCATCCTCCATAAATAATTAATCTCTTTTAAAGGCACTCAAAAAATAAAGATTATAATGGAAAATACATCACAAGAATGATTAATACGTACAGTTGTTTAACACCGCCGCTAGATGGCGCTGCTCGGCTAAGTGGCGCTATTTTCATGTACTTACGAGTAGCTTGACCGCATTATTTATCGCGCCATTACTGTGAACCCTTAAATCATCACGTGACGCCCTTTTACGTGTGTTCCAACCACCAACCCCTAACTCTTCTTACTAAGGACATAAAGTCGAAATTTCTTTGTCAGATATATTCGCGTGGTCGTCCGTACGTGCCTTAATGAATGGCAGACGCGCTCCCAAACTTTTTTTTTCTTTATGAAATTCAGAGAGCACTTAACAGGAAAATCTATTAGACAGACGGCGGGAATAAAAATGAAGTATTTCGTTCGTTTTACAGCCGAGTTGACTCTTAATGATGCAATTTCTGTGAAACAATTCCAAATTTTTCGGCCACTTGTGAAATTGTTAATGTTTCATTAGTGTTTGTGACGGAAAGTGTGGAATAGATTATAAATATACCTATACATGTTCAAGGTATCAATTATGCAATTACTTTTATAAACTTATTTATAGGAAGTAAAATGAGGCTTAAACTAATAATTGATAAAGCGATAGACGAATTCACAAACATTGGAAAAAATCTTATCTAGGTACTATCATTAAAATGTATCAATAATCAATTTTTTATTCAGTTAACTTAGTCAAAAATATATATGCAGCAAAGACATTTGTTCCAAATTCAATTACCAAAAAATAAGCCTACAAAGTAAAATAACAAAGAAAACAAAATCAAGAGTCAAAGACCAGATAAATAACTTCAAAAAGACAAAAACGGTACCGATTACAACAAAAGAAAAAGGCACAAATTAGACATCAACCCTTTGCTGCCGCGTAAAATATGACAAACGCAAAAAGACCCAACAAAACGCATATATTTAGGCATTATCGTCTCCCCACAAAAGGTTGGAAAGTACGTAACGTTATCACCGGCATGTAAGCAACCCTTACGTTGAGGACTACTTGGAATGCAAGTGATGAGAGGTTGCGGAAAATCAGGAACAAATATTCCTTACAAAATCCGCATAAAAGAGACTTTTTTATGGGATAGGGGGCAAATGAGCTGACAGATCACCTGATGGAAAGTGAATGCTGCCCATGGACATTTGCAACACCAGAGGAGCTACAAAATGCGTTGCCGACCTTTTCGAGGGAATGAATGGGGAAGGGGTGGGCCCCCGGTAACCTCACTTATGCGGCGAAACACGACGCAAGCGTCATTTTAGATCGGTTTTCTGTGAGGCCGTGGTATCACTCCGGTCGAGCCGGCCCAGATTAGTTTAATGTTCAAAAAGAGGAATATTATTTCAAATTTTAATAAAAAGTATTTGATTTTGATTCGTCAGCCAATCGCAGTCCACTGCTGGATATAAGCCTCCCCAAGTTTGCGCCAAACATCCCGGTCCTTCGCTACCATCATCCAGCCAGCTCCGATTGATTTTGATTAAAAATTCATTTCGTGGGAGAGCCATGCATTTGCATGAATGGGCTGGCTCGACCGGAGTGGTATACACAAAAAATCGGCGTAAAATGGCGTCGTGTTTCGCCGTGCGAGTGAGGTTACCAGAGGCTCAATTCCCCACTCTTTCCCCATCCATTCCCCGTAAAAGGCCGGCAACTCATTTCGTGGTTCCTCTAGTGCTGCAAGTGTCCATGGGCGGCAGCATTCACTTTCCATCAGGTGATCTGTCAGCTCGTTTGCCCCCTATCCTATAAAAAAAAAACCGCACAAGAGAAGCGATTTCTATAAAATTCGCACAAGAAGATTTCGCCCCACGATTTGCACCATACATTTACTTTCCGGAATTATCAGAAGTCGTTCCAATGATTTATGTACACAATTATTGGGTTATTCAGGTACGGTGTTTTGAGATTCGATCCCTATCCGATAACTGAGACAATGAGGTTTCGTTTAATGGTGTTTTGAAGGCTCTCAACTTATGTGTTTGGATGACCGAACTGTATGTACATTGGTCTAGCGTATAGGTGGTTATGTTTACTAGCGTACGTTCTGTGGTGGATGTAGTGGACCAAGAAATATTTTAAGTCCTGGCATTCATTATTTGTTTATAAATTATAATCTGGTACCTTGATTGTATTTAGATTGATTGAGTTATTTCACTAAATTTAACGTCATTAGTCTCATTACATAAGAAATATTACATTTGTGAACCATCCATACTTCGTTCGTTGAATTTTCGTAAAATAGTATATATATGAAGTTGTTTTTTCACGTAGGTAATTAATATAGTAGATAATATTTTTCTACCCTCAACTTTTTGACATGTTGGTAATAGTAAGCCGTCGCGACGTCATTCGCTGCCTAGATTCCTTATTAATTACATTCATGTCTTAGATTCAGTATTAGATCTGTGAATTATAGATGTGTAGGTATATATTTATATATTTATATCTCGTTCTTGTGAGAACTCGGTCATTTTTTTCGGATTAATATCTTAATATTATATAATATAATAATTATAATATAATAATTTATATTTCCAAGATTAATCTCGCTAAAAAATCGCGAGATCGAGATTGCATTCCCTAATTCCTACATTATAAGATTTGTCTATAAATTAATCCGCAACCATATTATCTCCTAAATAGGAATTAATACTTATTTCTGACAATCATTACAAGCATCCACAGGTCTAGATAACATTTCTTCTAATAATATATAATGTTCAATTACTATCAAGTCTATCTGTCCATAGCAAGTTATAAAGCTAAATCCGATCGGATCCATTGGGAATCAGGTGGAAATCCAGGCAGAATCTATCACTGTCCGGATCGCTTGCCGCAAGCCTGCATAAATCCCACAAGTATCACACAATTTTGACATATCATTGATCTATCCAAACGGGGATCATCTCAACACCTTCTGTCTCCCTCAGGACGTCAACAGAACTATATCGCTCTTGCACTATCAACTTTACGTGGACATCCACTTTTCGATCATCCATTGCTGCTTCTGTTACTACTACTAATCGCTGATAGTATTCAGAGCAATCAATGTATCGTAAACATTGCGTAGTGAACACGATTTCCTGAAAAAGGAAGCGAATTTCCTCGTGATCTTAACAACCATATGTAGCCTGTACTATTTTGCTAAAACCAACTATTTTGCTGTGATATAAGATTGAATTTCTCTTGCGATGATATGTGTTTAGGCTGTTCTAAAGTTGGTCACAGAGTAGATATTTTGAAAGACAGGTTCTATCAAGCAGTGACAACTACATATTGTGTTGTGTATTTTATTCGGTAGGTGTAACCTCTGCTTTGAATGGGTACTCTATGAAAATAGCTTCTATCGGGTACAGTCGGTCTAATTTAGACATTCCCTATTGTAAAGGTAATAAGGCGTATTATTGCTTGTTTCTAATGTTATACAGGTGGGTTGTACGTGAAAGACAAGTCTCACAAATGTCGACAATTCATCCCGCGCTTTACATCAATTTGAATTGATAGGATGATTTAACACTCAATTTTATTCGTATACAAAATATTGTTGTGCTGTCATAACAAGTTGGGTGGTGTTGTACGAAATAAATTGTTGTATATTTTGGTTGATTTTGGTTAACATCTATCTAGGCACTGTCCATTTAAAAATTTTGGTTGTGTTACCCTATTGTGCATTAGTATCTCTATTAGCATAAATTTTCTCCAACATTTTTTCAGATATACAGATTGACATCGGAGCTTTTCTATATACTTATTATATTATAATTGAACATAGTCTATTTTTCCAATGAAAGTACCTTTTTTATATTTCATAAAAGTTTAATTAATAAATAAACCGATTAATGCAAACGCTTAGCAATAATTTAAAGTTTTTGTGCATCAAACAATAAAATAATTAAATAAGATTTAAGTTTTGACAGTGTTGTCATTGCAATTTAAATTGTTTTTTAAACAATATGACGGAATGTGTTTTTTATGTGGAACATATTGTTTAGAGATGATAACATCTCGAATTGACATTTTTCTACGTGTTATGAGATGTCAACTAGTGCGGTGTCGATGTAAGGTGACATGACTGACCAGCATAAATTTCGAAATAAACCCATATAAATAAGATTTACAAAAAAAGGTTTCTTTAATATTGCAATTTGTTATGTATTTACTTTCCAACTTTACATTTCACATTTAGAATTTTAGACTATTAAAATACAGCCAACTTTAATGAAACAGTGATATTCACAAAATTAAAAAAAGTTGAAAAATTGTTGCACATTTTTTTTTTCATCAACCACGCGGCTATATGAAAATGATATATCTATGATCATCAACATAATATACACGCGCTAAATCCCAGATATTGATGTAGACCATTCAAGATTGATTCATTGATAAGTAATAATTGTTATTGGGAAAAACCTCAGACTATATTTTTAAGTCCCTAATTAAGATTACATTAATTACCCTATTTATTTACAACTATTATCTAAACCATAAATACGCCATGGCACCTTGGCAAATGGCTCACAAAAAGGAAAGAAAAAAAAGTTATAAATAACGACTTATCAGATTGGGCGGGAGTTTAACGTTTTAATAAATAACTCGTTCGTTTTTTTTCTCAAAATTAATAATAATACGAAATAAATCAATAAAAGAATGGAAACGTTTCTGAGCGAGTGAATGATTTGTTGGAAGGTGAGCTCGATGCCGTCTGTCCGTGTGTAGCTCGGTAACAGGTTTTGATACTTTTAAGATTGTAAAAATATGATTTTGGAAAATTACATTTGTGATGTGTGGTTTATAAAATTATATTCTCCTAATTTATAATTGCGAAACTAAAATGGCTGTAGCTGCAATTTAAAGAAATCGTAAATTAATCGCGCGTTTTATTTTAATTTACCACTTTTGTATGATTCGGATTCCCTGTTCTTCAGACGGTTAAACTTGTTAAAGCACTCGCTTTAATCGATAAGGAACTCCAGAACAAAAATTAGTGCTTTTAAATTCTACACCATTCTCTTTTGGACGGTAATTGCTTGTATGTATGTTCCTCTGAACATTTGCCGTTTGGGAACCAATTTTCATAATTCTGTTTTTGGACACTACGAGTGTATCTCTATTAGTATACAAGTAAATCCAGATATTTGACTGAAATAGTTTTAGGAGGAAAGTTTTGATTCTTTATTCGTTTGAATTAAATAGGCTCCGATATTACTTGAACGATTTAAAATAATTCTTTTACTATCAAAGCTACACTATCTCCAGTGAACATGAGCTATATTAATTTTAAAAAAATAATAATAACATTAACTTTAAAAGAATACCCTTGTGAAGTTTGGGCGGTCTGCTAGTTAGGTATTCATAAAAATCAAGTCATTCTTCGCCAAGTATCAAGACCCGCCAAGCGCTACACGAAGCTTGACCCTATATTAGTTGATATCGAATGAGTATAAGCCGGACCGCCTCAATAAAGTGCAACTCTAATTCCTCTATATATTTGCTATTTATAAACCGATTTTCATAAATCCATTTTTGGCCAATAGTACGAATATATCTCTATATATAATTTAAACGTTAATCCAGATATTTTTTTAAGATTTTTATTAATAAAAATTAAAAAATCAAGACATTCCTCTCCAAGTATCGAGACCCACCGAGCGCTACACGAAGCTAGACCCTATATCAGTTGATATCGAATGTCTAGAAGCCGGCCCGCCTCAATAAAGTGCAGCGATCAATTCCGAAGGTTCCTTAGCTGCTTGACAGACGTACAAGTTATTGTAATTAATATTTTTATTAAAGCTGTTAAGCTGTGTTTACTCCACATGTTATTGCGGTTTTTGATGCTGTAATTATTGTTTTGTATATTGTTCTTGTAAGTTGCTGATAATATTTTCTGAAATGAGGGTTTTGATCAGGCGCGGTCCTAGAGGGGGGGGGGTCACAGGGAAAATGACCCCCCCAAAACCATGCATATCATATACAAAATCTTTTGTGACAAAGTAAATATTCGGATAGAACATGTCAAAATCTCAAATTTTCAAAATTCACGGAAACATTCTAAGTGATTTATATCAAATACCTACTACTAAATAAATGTACCATAAAGTCTAGTATTTTATTTGTGACCCCCCCAAAACGAGTGACCCACCCCAAAATTTCAAGCTGCGACCGCGCCTGGTTTTGATTTATTCTTGAAAAGCTTTGTGCACTATTTTATGTAATAGATTATGATTTTAAGTTATGTGTTCGATTATGAATTCTGTATGATTAATTAATAATAATAATGTTTCCCTTTTTTAATTCTTAAAAACCGTGGAAATAAAAAATAAATAATATAATAAATTATCTCATGAAGAATCTCTAAAGAATTGTTATAAATTAGTTTAAAATATTGACTCTACCGCGAGTATCTCTAAAAACTTAAATTAGTTACATCTATAGACAAATGTAGCAACTAAGTATCGGCTTATAACAAACTTAAATATAATATTTACTATTATTTTTAGTTCTGTGATACATTTACTGAACAGATCAATAAAATAAAATCAATTACAAATAATATTTTGCAGTAGCTGCCGCAAGATGGCGTAAGTTGTATCAACATGCAACATTTAATATTATTATTTAATAGGATAATTAGGATTAATGTTATATTGCAAATAGTATATAAAAATCCCAATCAATATACTCGTAGCTCAAAACTAAACAAATATTTTCAATTTTCAAGTTTTGTACTACATGTACGTACTTAGTTCAGTACAAATGTCGTGGTTTTGACTAAATAAACTTCAAAAATCTATTTAACATAAAATATCCTTGGAACTACTATTCAAAAAGACTTAAAATTTAAAAACAAAACTCCTTCTGCAATATTAGGTATAATGATCTAGTAAGAAAAGATTTTACTACCCTCTACCCGTATAAAAAGACATAAATACATTTATATGCAAAACATACTCTGGCAAAACCAGAGCACTAACACTAATACTTATATAAATATTATTCAATCAATATTTGTAAAAAGGAGACTCGGATTAAAATTAAAAAAAATTGCAAACCAATTATACTTCTATAAAATCACACTAAACATCTGATCTACGATAGCATCGCATGCGCCTGCGCAGCTAATGATAATACCGAACCGACAATTAAACCCATTCGTATTGGGATGTACAACGTCACTATTGATTTGTGATTGATTCTATATACTGACCACAATTATTCCAAAACAAGCTAAAATCTACTTTACGCTATACAGAATACGGCTTAAACTGAATTGCTTCTCGAATATAGTGTTGTCCCTTACCATTGTAAAGAATATTGAATAATACGAACGCAGTTTAAGTAGTTTCTTGTTTTGCGTAGAGCAAGAACTCATTTATTATGAGACAACAATTTAAAGGATTTTAAACTTTATGTCTCAAAACTTAGAATCGATTTTAGTTTACGCGTTTGTTTATTTAAGTAAAGGATCAAATGCATCTTAAGGTTTTATTTAAAGATGCGATTTTGGACTTTAAGTCTATGACAATAAGGCGATCGTGTACGGAATAATTATATTCTTTTTGTTATACTTTTAACGAATTACTTTATATGGATTTAGATTTATAGGTTCGGAAGGCGTTACCGTAATATATGAAACTTTGATGGGCGTTTTTGATTTACAGCTGGTTTATGAGTTATTGTGGGACGAATGTGTTTTTCTATGTAACGTGTGTTAATAAATAATAATCTAAATAGAAATACGTTCTTTTTTTTCAATACAGGGCCCTTATTCTCTATTATTATTGTTATTGTCTTCAAACCATATTCTTTATGACATTATGAAATTGAAATGTCACGTTACGTGGTACGTTTCATGCTGTCAAATAAATAATTAAGAAATTAATAAAAAATAAACCGGTGACCTTTTATGAAAGATTGTTAATAGAAACTGATCGTACCATCTCCTAAAAGACAAAAATATCATTATCTATGCGATTCCTTACGTTTTCAAGACCTGTGCTTACAAAATACCGTTTTAGAAGACGCAACGTGGCATGGTAAGATCGTTTGACAAGCACGATATGACGTCATCCGTTTTGAGCACGTTACGTATCGTGACATAGAGAATACGGGCCCAGGTTTAGGGATTTAGGAGGAGGTCTTTGTAACAAGTAAATAGAAATAAAAGTCAAACTTTTAAGACAATTCTGTTTTAATTTTTATATTTATGTAAAGCCATTTAGTTTTTGCAACACCGTCTAAATAGGTTAATTATCTTTAATTCTCTTTTTAATTAAGAAGTAACATTTTCTCCATACAAAATCTCATCCATTTTATAATTCCTTCAAAGTTTAATTTTTGCCCAAAATAGTAGCCTTAGTCATTGTCCAGGACCTTATCTGTATCCGTACTAAAATGTATCTAAATTAAGTGACTTGACAGACAGACAGAGTTAGGTAATTTATATAAATCTATAGATATCTTACATTAGATATGACGAATTAATACTTATTACCCACTAAGTATTATGGATTAACATATATTATCTATAAAAAAACAACTTCATTAATGTCGTGTCTATAAAATAACAATTGTAAAAATAATAAGATAATATTATTTCATCATATTTGTGCAACGTTAGGAAATATTCGTAATTATGTTACGTCATTGCAGATATCGTTATACTAAAATAATACCTAACGCTATTTTTGTAATTTTTCTTATCAGATTTACTTAATATAAAAATAATAAATAGATAAAAATAAAATATGAAATATAATAAATCGTAACCTGATAAGTAGATATTTATAATGACTTTAAAAAAGGAGTTTCCCGATTATTTTAATGATTTGAAAAGGAAAATAGTAATTTTTGCGTCCTTCCCTGTTTTCGCCCTTTTAAGCCGACTATCAAATTAATAATTGTTTTGCCACTCATTCTTGTTTCATATTATTATATTATAATATAACCAAGTTTTTTTTAAATAATAATCTTATCAAAATTGATTCAACAATTATTTCGAAAATTAATTGATAGCTAAGGAAACAAAGCAAATTGTAATTTTGGCTTCACTATCTTCACAACTACGTTACAAATTTTCTTTTTTTACCAGACAAAAGACTTTCTTTACATCATAATAATACTCTAACCATAGTTCGAAGTTGAATAAATCACATCAACAATGGATCGTTCATACTTTAAAAGATTTTTGATCGCAACGATAATAATAATCTTTTGATCTGACTTAACGAAGCGAGAAACCGTCAAAATTGTAGTTACTTATAAATTATGAAACATACTTAAATGATGTTCCAAAATTTCAATTCCGCCTTTTGTAATACTGTTTTGTATTGTACAAAAAAGCATTTAAATAAATAAATATTGTCATAATGTCGTTTATGTACTAGTTGAAATCTTTTTTTATTGTCGTCGTCAGCCAATCGCAGTCCACTGCTGGACATAGGCCTCCCCAAGTTTGCGCCAAACATCCCGGTCCTCCG
>DVXP01001693.1:0-14331 GCA_018235645.1 Junonia grisea | reverse complement strand
GAGTTTAACACGAGTCAGCAGGATTTAAAATATTTCGATTCTTTAAAAAAAACATCTAATTTATCATGAGACCGCGATTACCGAAAGGCGCGAATGTATAAGGTTCGAGCTTCTACTGGGTGTCAAATTATATAAAAAGTGCGTAATTTGTTATTTGCTCGTCATTTCCTAGCACATAATGATTTCGCATTGGCATACAGACTCAGAGAGACGCCTGGTTTAGACGTAATTAGGCAGCTAAAACAAAGATGCACATCTATCATAATAAACAAATAAAATCAACCTTACATTTAAAATTAAAAACTGTTATCGGTATTATCTATTACCAATATTAGTCAAGGTATGTCTCATTATCGCGGTGGAATGTCACAGATTATATTCCGTCACCGGGGCTAGGCTTATTAATAGGTATTAGGTAGTTTTAGTAATTACTTGTTGATTATACTTAGGTAGAGTCAATCAGTGTGTTTTATGAGAATTAATTGGAATAGAATTAATTCATCGTTCAAGGTTTCAATCAAACGTGACCTCAATTTAACTATCGTTTATGGATGGATAGGCAGGATAGGTAATGCTTGTTCTAAGATAATAATTTGGTAAGATCTGTGTGTTGTTTTAGACAAAAAATTATTAAAATATGAGAGTTGTGTACGTTTGCTACTTCAATGGATTTCGGGATACAGTAAAACAGGAACAAGTTTAAAGTTTAGTTTTAACCTATTTCTAAAAAAGGGTTCTTAATTCGTTTATATTTTTATGTACGATATTCATACCTTATACAATTTTCAATGATACTTTTATAGTATGTCTACTGCTACTAGTTGGTCTTACATAAATTTTAACAAATCCGGTTAAGAAAAATAAAAGAAAATATTGCAATAACTGTAGTTACACGTTCTTACGGAAGCATAATTGTTACGAAATAATTTTAAAATAAATATCGACATTTTGAACATCCTAAGAGAATTTCGTCCTAATTTCGCAGTTCATTGACCACTGCGATCGGTATTATGCTGCATCGTTCGGCATCGACAACATAATTACCACTCGTAACTGCGTTGACTCAATAAGTACTTTCCTATCACAATAGGTACCGTGAAAGCAACAATGAAGTTACGTGGTATAAAATTTCTCTATTAAAAACCGATCGTTTCCTTGTGCATAATTATTTATTATTTAACATTAAGTAAAAATAAAATACTCAACTAAAGAGTATTTTTTATATAAACTAGCGGCCCCGACGGACGTCGTCCGATCCTGTTCTCGTGTCACCTAACCAGGTCCAATTGTCTTTTCAAACCAACCAAAGACTCATTCAATAAAACACACAAAATTTCATCTCCATCGTCCTGTCGTTTAAGAGTTAGGTGACAAATATTCTTACCGAAGAACTTAATATACGAAAGGCTACGAAATGTAGAGGATTCTGACATTATGTCTATGTAAATTTCATATTGTGGCGGGTACCGTTTAGGTGTTCGAGGTGCAGAAATGGCAAACCACTTAGGAGATGTCAAACAATACTGTGTAAGATGTTGCGAAAGCTGTTCGCGACTTGAGCTTAGCTTTTATGCTGGACGTAACTATTCAGTTTGTCAGACGTGTTCCGTTTAACAAACATGCTAAAGTGCTAGAGGCGATATGCATCTTTTACTTTAAACAGCAATGTTTTATTAATTTAAATAAATTACAGCAAAGATTATTATATTGTAAAGTGTAATGATTATTCTATTGTAGCTTGAATATTTCTAAAGTTTATTTAGGTACCAAATATGTAATATTTCTACAATTATTTATTTTTATTTTTGTTACAGTGTATGAATTGCAATTTTTGAGGGACACTTACCGTTTCATTGGTTTTGGGCAATAAGTTCTTTTGAAGTTTTTGAACAGGATAAGTTTGTCTCCATCCAAAAAGCCTCACAATCTTGTCGGCCACATCTTCACATCGAGGAGGATCTTTCATTTTCAACTATTTTACTATAACACCACTGAGTACCACCATAACTTTCACAATTGTTTCTATAAGACAATATTTATTCAGAACATATTTTATTCAGCACATGTTTTTATTAGCGGGCTCTGTCGATTTACACAGTCGTTCGATAGGTAAGTCCGTTCGATATTGCAGACGCGCAAAAAGTGCAAAAAAATTGTCGAGCGACGACGCGTCTAAACAGCACATTCTATTTGGCCTCTACTCCGTTATCGTTTCATCGTTATCTGCGATACACGCCCCTCCTATTAAACTTAAGCCTCTGAAGGTTCTATGCTCCAATGAACAGTAGATTTTACCTATATCTTATAAGTTTCTTATTGACATACTAATTTAACATACAAACCCTTCGAGATATCTAAATTCCAACGTAGTTTTACATGAGATACGACTCACTGAGCAAATAGAGCGAATATTATGTTTCGATCAACACTGTCACGCTCTCTTGTGTCATGTATGGCCTCTTTTAGGTAGGTATCCAGTGGACCGCTATCCCTTAATCTAATTACTTAAGATTTAGGGAAGTGTGTTCGACTAATGGACTTACTGTAGCACTCTTAAATGTATACAGAAACGGTTATCGTAAATCGGATAATAAATGGGCGGAGATATAAATTCAGTTGAAAATTACGGGCCGAGCCTAACATTGTCAGATAATAACTTGCACATGTATTATGCACGAGCAATAAACACAGTGCAGAGATACAATAAAACGAGTGTTACTTGAAACTCGGGGTACGTTGACGCTTTAAACTAAATTCCAATCGGCCAAACACCTCTTTTGAGTTATATTGTAGTGTGCTTTAAAAATGCAGAAAAAGTATTCTTTAGGAAACTTTACAAGAAAGTTTGAAATTTGAAATAGGTTAGAAAACAATCTATACTCTATAGCATAGTTGAAGACAGAATGACAATTGAAGGGATTTTTAAAATCATTTTTAATGCTAAGGCAGTGGAAGACGAATATTACCTAATTGTTGCTTTTTTTTGTTATGGACTTATGGCTCACCAGAATGATAATACAAATATATATAATACATAGATAGTAGAAGCCGAGCCAATTAGAGTCTGGCATTTATATTTAGTTAATAAAGGGAACTATCGCCTGCAAAATCAGGAAAAAAAGGAAAACTAGTGTTTTCAAGAGGAAAGGTTAAATAGTCGTATGAATCTTATTTATCCCTTTCACTACCATTTCGAGAACTTTTCGACCTCCTCTAGTAAAATGTGTTACCTAATGTATTTAAAATGGACCCATTGTTATCAACGCCGAGGTTATGTTAACGTGGGATTTAGATTTGTTGGACAAAACGCAATAAATCAGTGAAAACTTCATTTAAACTGTAGATGATTGTTATATCTTTAACTTTGTACACATTACTGATATAGTGGTAATATTACCAGAAAACTTATAGCCGATTGTCACTCAGAAGATGGGAGAGCAGCTTTCTATGGTGAGATCTGGGTATGTGGATCAGTGTCAACTATTCTTATATTACTAGTTCTAAATAAGAGTACAGCTACCCGTAACAATGATACCCATTATAAGTTATTGACGAGCTTCGGCGCAACAATGGCAATTTCTGATTCATAATTCGAAAATATAATGATGAGTACCGTTATTGAGTGCACGGCTATGAAAAGACGTAAAACGATTTACTTTAAAAATTATAAAACTTTATACTCTAACTGTACACATAAGGAATATTTCTCAAAAATGTTTAGTAATTTATTGATCCCACGTGCAATATTGCATAACAGATTATATGTTTTCTATGGCTAGTCACTGCTAGTTTTCTTCTTGAAACATTTAATTTGCTTTACATTTTTTTATGAACAGACTTAATAAAAGACTAAGGTGACAAGACGACTACAAATAAATAAGTGAATACAATTTCTCCGTTGTTTAGAAAGCAGTACCATAATAATATAATCAAGCTAAATAAGGCGAGAAAGCACAACTGTTAAAATGTGACTTTAACGCAGGTATTCTCTTGATATTGTCAAGATATACATCGTACGAATCTGACTCGCAGGTTTATAATTACATATTATTGCATTATCCATTATAATCTTGTACGGAGCGTCGGACTTGCGTGTAGTCACGCCACACTGAAATCTCGACAAAAACTGATTCAAAAAGCGAGTTCACTTCTCTTTACGTGCTGAGGTTTTTCCACCTGAACCCACTGTGTTCTTTCAATAAATATCTGTAATAATTTTTAACACTTACAAAAATATCTTTTCTTTTATTTGTACATTGACCACCTAATTTAGACCTCGTCATTTTTTTATCTCATTCCTGAACACTCAACCTTCACTATCGCTAGCGCCATAGTGCAGTGGACTGTGCAACTTTTGTGCAAATACAATACCTAACTGGCAAAACCGTAATGAGAGACAATGCCTTTAAACCAATGCCACGTTTGTGCCCATCACTGCCACGCTGTTTATAAACTTGGCCACTTTGAATTGTGTTATTTTCACGTAATGTAATTTGATTGGTATATTTTATTATAAGCGTCACTATAGCGGATGTAAACAAACAAGAGGCTGCGCGGCGACGGCAGGCAACTGGCTCGGTTTTCTGCGCGTACGCTGGTCGTGTCGGCACCGCGGAGGGAGGGAGGGCCGGCACTCGATAGGTCGCCACCGCTCCCCTCTGAGGTAACAGAGTCATTGAGCCCCGTGTAAACAATTATACATAACACCTGAGTTACCACAAAACACAAATAGATCTTGCTTTTATTATCAGATATTTTATAAATATGAATACAACTGAAGTGAATTTTCTGGTACTAGAAATACTGGCGATTCTGAGACTTCTTAAACTAAAAAATAACTAGTAAATTTAATGCTTTAATGAGAGGATAAGGGGACAAAACTACAATATTTTTGTATGGAAGTAGGAACCTGTAAGAAAATATTCCATGATGATTTCTAGTAATTTTATTAAAGGATAGGAAGGATGTCGTTGGCAGTGAAGCGAAGCGCGACGGACGCGACCAACGGAACGTTCGGGGTGCCCACCGACCTGATCCAGTTCTTATCAAGGACAACGCACATTTTCGACTCTCGACCGGGAAAAAGGAATACGTGAACAGTTGCACCGCGTTTGAATTAAATTAATGTCAACGTCCCCATTAAAGTTATTTTTATTTAAATTCCTAATGTCCTTACAATCAGTTTTAAGCTTATGTAAGTATGACATAATTAAATCGCATTATTAACTTTGATTATATAATTACATAATCAAAGCTTATTACAATAATCGTAATAGTACCAGGTGCCTAGGTAGATTATTATTTAATAATAGACATTAATAGTAACAGGCCATGTTAATCTTTAAAAATAATAAATGTATAAATACAGACCAAAACAAAATAAGAAGGATTTTGAATAACAATAAATTAAATGAAACCAAAATAGTATGTACTTACAATAAAACATACATTTTATAAAAAGTTAACATGAACTTCTGTAAGAAAGGCCAAATATTTATAAGCGCCATCTATACTTACACTCATGTACTAAAACTTAAGCAGCGTGCATAAAAATTAACCACAGATATAACTGTATTATGAATAATGTTTATTTAAAAAAGTTATTTACTCGATACTAAATTATTATTATTATAAATAAAACAGAGGATATTATGTGTATAATATAATATTGTGATCATTATTCAAATAGTATATAAAATTTTTACATAATGTTACAGCTTACACACGATAGATGTCGCTCAAAGTCAGCTGAGCGCTATATTTTAGATATTAAGTTTTAGTATAGGTATACGATACACAATAATAAAAAAATGTGTTCATAAAAAATTACAACTAGTAAATTTTATAGTTTTTTAATTAAACCTCATTTTTCATTTATATCTTTAACATTACGTCTTTGTTATTATGTTATTCAAATATGTTGTAGGTACCTACCTATTTGAACATTACCATGAAATATTTTATGAATACAATAACAACCTAATTGAAGATGATATAGTTATGTAGTTATTATAATTTAAGAACAAATGATGCGTTAATTGTTGAAGTTGTAATGTAACTACTTTTATAAAACTAAAATTAACTAAGTAGGTAGGTATGTAAATTTATTTATATTTTATTACTTTCTACTCTTTAAACTTAGCAAAGAGCTAGAATAAAGACTTTCATTTTTAATTGTATTTTATAAGCTCAGACCAACGAAAATAAAAGTTAATTATATCTAATGTACTTTTATTATATCTAATTAAAAGTTATAAATAAATATTTAAAATAGAAAATAATCAGTTTTCTAGTAACTTGTAGAGTTAAATCTATTACGAACTAGAAACCCTAGAAGTGCTTTCCTAGTACAGTGGCCTATTACATTACGCCTATTCTATAAGTATCTAGGCTCAGCATTTTATTACATAATGTAATAATCCACTTATAGTCCTATTGTATGTTATTAAACCCAAAATTCTTGTGACAAGTCGTAACCATAGTAACCAAGTCAATGGCGTTTATCGATTTCTAAGGCATTTTACGCTCACTTGGTATTTACATAAATTGCCATGCAAACCTTCTAAACTGGATATAAATGTGTAGCAAAGTATATTGACCTACAATTAATTTTATAATTAATTTTACGATTAATTAACCATATGTTTTATAATTAAAACACAATGAGGGCATTTCATTAATGTCCGATAATGCAATTTTAAGTTGGTATCTATAAACAAGTTGAAGTATTTATTTTATAGTTTTCACTTAGTAAATAGGTATGTACCCACAATATATGTACATACATAAACAACATACGAAATTTGATTGCTGAATAGCCCTCAAAATAATGCAGTTAAAGCTACTCCCAATACGTTTATTAGGTGTTATCGAATATTCTTTTTAGGTTACTAGTCTCCAGAAAATTATACATATAATTTTCTGGAGCTTAAACGTTTTTCTTAGATTCCTGACGCAGGTCCTACAATAGAATAATGGCATAAAGGAAACATCATGAGGCTATTATGTTCAATGATTGTAATTAGTTATCTCAAAGTTGCTTTATTACGCTATTGAAATTCAACGTTAATAGCGTATTGATCATGAATGTTTTCACAGACTTAGTATTGTTTCTGCAATATCGGTGCTATTAGAAATTTAATTTCCCAATGAACAATAGACAGATTATAAAAACCAGGTATGGTATCTATATTGTCGCCGTGACCTTGATGTTTCTTGACAAAGCTTTCGTGTCATGATCGCATACCGCAGGGAATATCTATGCTACAGTGAAACTCCAGTAAGTTTTTTTTTACGTCAAAATTAGTTTTAATACTCCGCTTTTTCTCCTTTCTCTTTTAAGTTTACACAACATGTTAAATACCTATGTACTCGATTAGCCTTAACCTATAAATACTCTATAAAACCTCATAGAGTAATTGAGTATTTAATAATAATTTGAAAGATAGAATGTGCTCCTATCTAGTCTAGATAATTAAAATTTTCACCAAAAATTTATATTCTAAAAATACTTTTGTGCTCAGTTACTTTTATTATACATTGTTGTTTTAAATATCGATACACCTAATTTGTTTTAATCTAATTTATAAATATCGCCATAAAAAAACTTATTACCAAACAAGGTTGACGATCTCATTAAGAATCATTCATGGTGAACAACCGCAATATTATAAACACTACGAAGTCGAATTACTACGAAGAACGAGATTTGAGACCAAAATAGTGTTATATCTTACGAAATGGACATTCAACTTTCCTTTTTACGTTTATGAGTAATAAAACTTGAGGTCACACTATCCAAAACGTGCGATTTGACTATTTTAATAAAAAAAAAACATTTTAGTAACACGGCCGCAAATATGTAAAACATTTCATAACGTTTCACAAAATAGAGAACACGCACATTTATTATTGTTTTATTGATAAAGGTACGTATTTATTTTACTACTATCCTATTTGAAATTATTTAAGTGTTGTAATTATTATTATAATAATATTAGAAACGACGTTTCTGGTTATCCCAAGAAAAATAACAAAATGAGAAAGATATTTTAATTATACAGATTAAAATATTCTTTAAACTTCATACAGAAAGAAGCTTACTGGTAAAAAATAAAGGTTCAGTGTAAAAGTGTTAACAGTAG
Source organism: Junonia grisea (assembly GCA_018235645.1). Taxonomy (NCBI): domain Eukaryota; kingdom Metazoa; phylum Arthropoda; class Insecta; order Lepidoptera; family Nymphalidae; genus Junonia; species Junonia grisea. The sequence goes on along the minus strand of DVXP01001693.1, from coordinate 6,187 downwards.
TTTTAATTTACCAAAACACTGTTACATCACATTTCGTCTCATGTAGTGTATCATACAATACAAGTAAGACCACTTTCGTTGGTCTGGCGGATATTTTATTAAAAGCGGAAAGTGTGTAACTGGTGTCGGTTCAGTCGTTTCATTTAGTTAACCAGCGGGGTGGCCAGTGGAGGGTGACGGTCGTGGGAGAAAACGAGAGTGTCTGGTGCCAGTATGGTATATCCTATGTGTACATGGTGGTGATAATAAGTCATATTATAGCCCTACAATATGCTCAAGTTAGTTAACTTCTGGTTATACAATAAATCTGAATGAATTCAAATTCCCCCTGATTACCAACTGATAACAACTTATAACATATATAAGTTACGTTTATTTTTTATAACTGTTAAATGAAACGAGCTAATGTGTCTACCGTCAGCAACACCTACTTCAATATAGGGGGAGAAATTATATCTCCTTTCGATTAGGGATAGTGTTATTTGTGACAACTGTAAATGTTGTGCAATTTTATCGTAATACAAGAACAAAAAAACACACAAATACACCATAATTATTATTTATAAAAATTGGCCTCTATCGATAATAATGTCAGCATCAATCTTTATTGCTTTATTGGGTAAACATTTCACACAAGGATAAGTTTCGATGACGACTGTCGATCATCTCTATTATCCTAGTAGCTTATTATTATCATGTTTCTTTACATAAATGTAAATAAAAAATACATATTATTTCAATATTGATGTATTTGTACGTTTGATACTGATATTTATTAGATACGTGTTATCGGACAAAAAACTGGGTTATATGCACATAATAGATAAGAATAATCAATAGCATTTGAAATACAAGTGCGACTTCGTGTAATGATATGGTTTTTAGTAAAGGATGAGCGCCTACTTATCTTGAGTATAATTAGGTTCTAGAGATAAGAGAATAGAGTTGGTTCCCCGTAATTGAAACGATAATAGGAGAGGTTTTGGGGCCACCTGAGTGAGTTGTGTTGGATTCGTCTGAACAATGGATGCGTGTACGCGGCTCAGGTACCCGGCGTTTCACAATGTTTTAAATTCATACCTGTGTTGGTCGCTTTGTTCCCGTAGTTTTGTTTGACTTTTGAAACACAATATTGTATTATATTGAATGCACGTGCAAATTGTAACAGCCAGACAAAACAAGGAAATTGTTTGAGCTAAATTTTAATTGTAATAAACATACCTATACTAGCTAATTCGGAAAATATTTTTGTGACTAACATTTTTAAAATTTTTGGTAGACAATTTAATTTAAGGAAGTTGGAATTGGGGGAGTTTTACAACTTTCATTTTACTGGCGATAAAGTTTCTTTTGGCCATAACGAAATTTCCGTCGATTAAATGTTGTAGAGTAGACGTGGTGACCCAAAAGATAAAACAAGTGGATCTTTGTACAATTTCAAAGGTCACGAGTTCAAATGCGAGCGAGCACCTCTATTTTAGTGGGTATGTTTATTATTTCTAGACACGTTTGTTATCTATTCAACAGTTATTTATGATGTAAATAATTAAATTTGAATCCTTGAAAGGAGCTTCACAGAAAAGTAGGTGTAGTGTTAGTTATAATGTTCAGTGTTTACACCTAGGACATAGTTATCAAAATAAAATATTAGTTAAGGCTTTATAGCGATAAATACTAATAAAATCAATACTAATAAAGGAGGGTTATTATAGCAGTCATTTAAACGGTAACCGTTGCTAACGTAGGTAGTCATGTGGAGTAGTTCGAACAACAAGCATTACTCATCGAGGAAATCCATGACAATGTAGTCTTCATACCTACTTCATGCCTATCGTACTACAGATTACTGTAATATAATGTTTATTATAATATTCTCGTTAAATTATGATAACTCGACCTAGTAATATTTTGGTATAAGGAAAATAGGTAGAAATATTTGTTTATTTTATTACGTGTGTACCCAGTTTAATGTGTAGAATAATCGAGGAAATATGTAGCTATGTATGTTAGATACCTATTATGTTTGGTTACATTTTGTTTTTAGCAGTCGTATAAGATAATGAAATTGAAATCTCGTACTGAATGTCAAGTTCACGGCCTTTCCGTTAGCATGAGATAAATACTAACAAAATTGTGCGTAGTGACAATAGCGAAGATTGAGTAAAAAACTGAGGCTTTGATCGGACTAGACGAGAATGTACAATGGCGTTTTAAAGGCCCGCCCGCCCCGCAGGTAGGACGGCATTCCACAGCCTTGGGGTTGCCAAACATCTTGTACGTCGCAGGACAATGCCTCATTCGAAGATTGAATCGTTTCAATTTATCAATAAATCACATTTCACTTAGATTTACTTTTTTATTTTATTTATATTAAACGAATTATACAATATGTACCTACATAGGTATAAACTTTTTGTTCTTGAATAACTAATTTTAAAAAGTTATATTGGCGAATATGTCGTAGTTTTCTTAATATAGGTATAATTTTTATATAACTGTTCTTTGAGTAGAGTAGTACATTAGCATAGTAGTATCACATCAACATGCGATATAAAAACAAAACAACTCGTATCAAAACGCAAATGTATTCACCATGTTCGAATATTTTTTTGACATTTTTTTTTAATCAGTCTACAAAATAACGTGACATCGTAACTGTCCTATATTCGCCGTCCCGATATTGTCAATGTAGGCGCAGACGGCGTCCCTCGTCCTCTCGTGATCGCTCCGGCGCAATTACTCGCGAACGGATATAAACCACTCCATCTGTAGACACTAGACGCTCTTAACTTTCCCACATGTCGACGTGATCATTGCACAGGAAGTGGAAAATATACATACCTACTTATTCTATCAGAATTATAGGTTTTTCGTTAGGTTTTAATAAAGGTAATGTAGGATAAGTAGTAAACTATGTGGCGTGTACGTCGTAGGGTACACGCCACTTAGTTTTAAGTTAGGTAATATGTACTATGTGTTGACACATCTCCAAATGAATTAATTATTTCAATCGGATGCAGAATAACAGCGCAGAAGATATGAATTACGAACACTTTACTACAGGGTCTATAGGTGACTACTCTACTAGGCTTTCGTTGTCGATGTTTGATGTTTTTTTAACCCGGTCCCAAAAGGAGATTAACCTTTCTATCTTTCTAATTTCCATACATTTCCGACTCCTGATGGAGGGGGAGATTGGACTATGTGCGATAGTACTCACTAAAACCCCTGCGATGGCCGCCATCAGCACGGAAACACAGAGGCTGCGGGATTGCTTTCGCATGCGCATCCGCTGCCTCTCCCGTTCGTATAGGTTTCATTGTAAAATAAGTTTAATTATGGTTTACTTGTAAAAATTAAATAATGAAAGATTTTGCCATGTAATCAAATTACAATTTCGAAGAATGTGTATTTTAAATAATATGAAGAAAGTTGCTAATAAATATTAATAAAATGTATTCTATTGACATACGTATACTTTCATTGTTACTAAAATTTTTCATATCTTAGTATTTTTTTTAAATATTTTATATAATTTATTTAACATGTTAAAAATGTATTAAGTTTTCTTTAAGTTATTTTTTATAATTTTTAAATAAAATATATTATTATTTTTGTCATCGATAATAGGTACCTAGTAATTTTTTTATCATGAATGTATTATGAGTACATGATTCAATATTATAATTACAAAAGTAATACCTAATTAAAATTAGAAAAATATAGATTAAAAATTAGACTGATTTCAGTGTAATGAATTTATAACAGCTGCCATCATATCCGTTTGTTATGTGTTTTCCCTGAAACGGTTTCCAAATTGCTGAATTTTGTACAGGATTGGCCTTTGGAGTGGAATACGGAATGAAAGTTTTCCGCCCCGACTCAGCTGTAAATGGAATGTAACACTGCATTATATTTTTTGCTGTGTTTTTAGGCATTTTTTATTTAATACTTAAGTCTAGTTAACGCAGCATCTTCTTCCGTGATACAAAAGTTAATGAAGGGAAAGTTATAAAAACAGCGGTAATAGCTTAAGGCGGGCCTGGGATAGTTTATTAAACTACCTGAGAACAACAGGTGCGTGTTTTGTTCCTGGCTTGTAATGACGCAGGTAGTCGAACCGCGCAAGATTTTTTTCAGTACCTTTTTTATGTAAAAAAATTACTTCCTCTCGTTTTCTGATTTGATGATATTCAAATACTGGTTATAAATAAAAAAAAATAAATAAAATTTATGTATTCATAGTAGGTACCTAGATAATGTAGAATTTTTTTGTGACAGCGGCTCCTGATTCTCGGATAGATAGGACAACCATACGTTACAAATTTTTGATGAAGCATAGGTAATAGGTACATAGAAATACACCAATACTGAAATGCTTTGACTTATTTATTAGACATAAATATTGGCATATTATATTACTAAAAATCAAGTAACATAGATGTGCTGAAAGTAACACTATATTGTATAACACAAAGCACTATATTGTGTTATGTAACAATAATATTATTCATTCATTTAAAATTGCACATAGTAAATTAAAACAATAAATAATGCAGTAAGAGTTACGATTACAATTTATGTGAGTTATTTTATTATTTATGTTGAAGTATTTCACTTTTAAAACTGAAAAATATAATATTATTCTAGTCTAAAAACAAATATTTAAAGTATATTAAACGAATTCAAAATATCTTACGCAGAGGATGCGCTCATCTAATTTACACGTTATAGTTTTTATGACAGATAATAACTTCGAATACAATACATTTTACCACGGTAGTGAAGCTTGTTTCCTGAGGTTTAATGTATTTTATATTAGACTAAGTTTATTATAAGAGGTCGAGGTCAGTAAAATGTTTACACGCTCTTGTTTTACCTATCATAAATCTTAACATCTTTATCAGATTTTCGAAAGCCTTATAATACTTTTAGGGCTTTAGGAAAAATAAAATTAGTTAAGTACCTAACAACGTGTAAGGTATACTAACATAGTACTAAACTAGCGAAATAACATTTTTATAGAGTACTGTGATAATGGCAATGCGCATTTAAATCAAACCCCTATACAGAATCCATGTATGTATATCATTTCCTGCATATTTTTTCTCGTTTAATTACCTGTAGTTCCGTTCACACATAGTCCTAACTCATGGTGTTTTTTTTAGTGTAAATCACGAAAGTAAAAAACATATTTAAGCAATATTTCCATCAGCATTAAGTCAAATTTTTTACCAAATATCCAAAAAGGAAGTCGACGTTTAATAATTTATTATTACCAAAACTAACTCTTCTCGAAGTACTTCGGTTCTAGGAGAAAATATTCATAAGTATGTCTTTGTCCTCTGTTAATCGCATTCAATTAAGTAGGTGTGTTTAAAAAAATTCCAGATCTCGAGTCTCCTAGCTTGGAATGTTACAATTGCATCTTGATTTTAAAATGAGAGCATTCTGAAGGCGTTTAATAACTTAGTGAATAAACAAATTGTTGAAATATGTTCACAATGGGCAAAACAATTCTGTTTTGTCGATCAGTAAAAAACAAATACAAGTTTAATAAACAGGACCTACAATGTACATAGATGTGAAACTAATTGAAATGTTTACGGCATCGACCACGATATGAGTCACTGACAATCAAACACTCCTACCAGTTCTAATGAGAATTAACAGTATGATATGGCGTGTCAAATTGAAATGCCTAAAAGGATTAGACGTATGTGAAAGACCTAGATTTTTACCAATATTTTTAAATTGAAATTGTCGTGTATCGCGATTTCACCTGCATCGAATTTTGTTACTCGCAGATTGATTGACGTTTATAGTTACCGATTTGTTCCTATGGGTCTTGTTTCCTTTGTTTTATAGCCTATTAACTTCCTCAATAAACTTGGTGTCTCATAAAGAATTTTATTTAAGTGTTTAACATTGTCATAGATTTTAAGATGTCATTCTTCATCTCCTTTCCCTTTTGAGGATTAACACAAAGTAATAAAAGAGACAAAGCCAAAGGAGCCAAGATCCTTGGATTTGCAAGTTTAATATCTGGAACTTTAATAAGTAGGTATAAGACTTTAGCATAAACTTGATATTCATTACTGGGTATAGTGGAGCGCAAAGTTAACATACAATCGAAATAATTTATGTAAAACAAATTCATTTAATGAGTAGGTACTTGCGCAAGAGG